>CACVKI010137001.1:144-35502 GCA_902732785.1 Trichogramma evanescens | reverse complement strand
ATGACTAGAGCTGGATTCTCCAGATCTGTGACCATGGTGTTTGCTCGATTTGTGTCCCGAATGGCTACTGGATTTATGGTGACTGCTGTGGTGAGAACCAGAGTGTCTGGAGTGGCTACCACGACCACTTGAACTGCTTCCCCCCAGATGTAAACCTCCTATATTGATACCAGAATGTTTACTGGAACTGCCACCATGATGACTAGAGCCAAATTCTCCTGATTTGTGACCATGGTGTTTGCTCGATTTGTGTCCCGAATGGCTACTGGATTTATGGTGACTGCTGTGGTGAGTACCAGAGTGTCCAGAATGGCTTCCGTGACTACTTGAACTGCTTCCTCCCAGATGTAAACCTCCTACATTAATACCAGACTCTCCACTCGAACTGCCACCGTGATGACTGGAGCTAGATTCTCCAGATCTGTGACCATGGTGTCCTATACTAACATGTGAATGGTGTCTGCTAGATTTGTGTCTCGAATGACTACTGGATTTATGATGATTACTGTGGTGAGAACCAGAGTGTCCGGAGTGGCTACCATGACCGCTTGAACTGCTTCCTCCTAGATGTAAACCTCCTAAATTTATACCAGACTTTCCATTCGAACTACTACCATGATGACTAGAGCTAGATTCTCCAGATCTGTGACCATGGTGTCCTGTACCAAGATGTGAATGGTGTCTGCTAGATTTGTGGCCCGAATGGCTACTGGATTTGTGATGACTACTATGGTGAGTGCTAGAGTGGCGGCTGTGTTCACTTGAACTACTTCCTTGATGTTGTGAACTTAATCCACTCGCTTTATGCCCCGATTTGCTACCTGAATGCTGGCCATTGCCACCTCCCAAATGTAAACCTCCTATACTGATACCAGATTGTCCACCTGAACTACTACCATGATGACTAGAGCTAGATTCTCCAGATCTGTGACCATGATGTCCTATGGCAATGCTAGTGTGGTGACGACTTGATTCATGTCCGGAATGCTCGTTAGAACTTGTTCGGTGGTTAGTATTTTCACTCGCATTTGCTTCTCCTTTTGGTGCTTTATGTTTATGTAATTTTGTGGATTTATGATGCTTTGTTATTTTATATTTGTGGTGTTTCGTTACATGAACTTTATGGTTATGATGTTTATGTTTGCGATATTTATGCTTGTGGTATTTTCCAACGCGATACTTGTGTTTGTGTACTTTTTTAACGTGTACTTCATGCTTATGATTTTTTTTTGAATGACCTTTATGTTTTTGTTTGTTACTCATTGCATGTTTTACGGATCCAGATCCTTTGTTTTGATTTGAGCCGCTGGCAGCTTCTGAACCAGTGGAGCCTCCGGACTCACTAGCTTCTACAGAACTACCAGATCCTCTTGTTCCGCTGGCAGCATTTGATTTTCCAGAATTTTCGGAACCACCAAAGCCTAGAGACCAGCTCAAACCATTCGATCCTTGTACACCTGCAGACCCTTTAGCACTTTCTGAGCCGCCAACATTTTCAGAACCACTTCTTGCACTTCCTTTACCTTCTGACCATCGGACACCTCCAGATCTTCTAGCAGATCCTGTTTTCCTACGACCACCACGTCCTCTATATCCATAACGGTAATTATAACGTTTGTTGCCTCTACCGTTCCATCCATTGTATCGATATCTGTATCCAGGATATTTATATCGATAGCGATATGATCTTGATCCTCCTGAAAAAATTAAAATGTTCTGTACTTCATTTTTTAGCTCCATATACACTTGAAGCATGCATTTCTAGTATATAAGTATTGCATCATAATAGTGCGACGGGCAAATCTCTAAATTTAACCCAGCATCAACTACTTGTTAGATAGCTATTGTGCATAATAATAAATATCAATGAATGAGTAGGAGTTTAAAAATAATTGAATTACATAAATATAGAAATTCGTCCAAAGCCAATTTTTGTACCAAACTATACGTACCCCTTCTAGATTGTTGTCTTGCAGCCCCATTAGATCCTGAGTAAGAGTATCTATACTCAGGTGATCCGTAGCGATAGCGGTACGATTTGGCAACTCCTAAGCATTAATTCAAAAGTACTCATGTTACGTTTGATAGAGTATGAAAAGCTAAGTATATATCAATTCATTTTTTTACTATTAAAACAAAACAGTTAAAATGATCAAATTCACAATTATTATTTTACTTATAAAGATGGAATTTAACAAAATAAATATCATTAAGGTTGTATACTTTCGTTGTATTTTCATTATCATCATTATTAAAAAAACCTTATTTACTTTAAATTTATCGAAAATTGTCTTAACGAGTCTCTAAAACAATCGAAGTTAGATTTGTAGAATAAAATACCTTTTCTAGATTGCTTTGATCTACTCGCGCCTCTGGATCCTTCACTTACGGCACCACTGGATCCAGAGTTTGAGTTGGAAATTCCATAAGAATACTGCCGACCAAATCCAGGCGATCCGTAGTGATAATGGTACGTTTTTCCATCACCTTAAAATTTATTTAAAATTTCATAGCTTTCAATAAATAATATTAAGAGATTTGGAAATATATAAAGTTTTTATCATAAAAAATAACATTTTTTAGAATTATGTTAATCGATTTTTCTTTGGTTTTGTAATCATAAAATATATTTGAATGGCATAAATAAAATTCATAGATATCTGGAACTATTTTCAGACTCGTTATTTTTTTGTCATAAAAAGCTTTTTCTAAATTAAAATTAATGTATGTGTATACTTACCTAAGTTCCCCTCCCCATTGGATGAAGTTGAATGGCTTACCTCCTGTACATTGAGTAATCACAATATGACATAACGAGTGCAGCAGTATGATCAACGTTTAACGAATTCATGAAGATTAAGTAAATTTAGAGAAAAAATATTTTCGATAATTAGCACGAAGTAATGCAAAAAAATTACCTGCTTATAAGCATATGTGTATCCTGTAAATAAGTACAAAATCATGCACAAAGTTAGCACCAACAAAGGCGTCCGCACAGTCGCCATGGTGTTTAGCATACTGAACAATTCGTCGAACTAATGAACTTATTGAAATGTACACATATACTGTACATTTTCAATACAAGCAAGAACTTATCAATTTTATGATTCTCGTGTCCTCGTAGGAATAATTATTAGATCATTCATTTTTATTCTAATGTTAAAACATTTCAGATAAAATAATTTTCATTTTCTTTGTAAGCAAACGACAATGATAATTTGTCGCACGATCATTACAAGTTTTTCATCGAGAACTTCCTTCAGCAATTTTTAATCAAATGAAAAACTGTGCAATTTTCAAAAGACATCATGCACCCCCAAAATTATACAGCTCAGGTACATGTTTAGAAATTTCGTTCATTGACGTACTGTATTCGTAGAAAGGATCGAAAAATGTTTTGATGTGTGTAATTTTGTTCGATTCTTTCCCACTATACATAAATATATACGTAGATCACTCCATTCAAGTTTGATCTGCTGCATCTCAAAAGCAAAAAGGGCAACGAAGACCCAAGTGGTCCTAAGAATTATACAACGATACACGCGAAATAACCCCACCCGCCGGTTGCATTGCCTTGCAAAAGGACCTTTGCGCGCTCGATATAACTTTTATAAGCAAGTCCTCGTGTCAGGCACTTTTTTTGAGTGCTGCTCGAATAAAAATTAGGCTTTTTACAAACGACGGCGAATGACATATAATTTTAATAATCAATCGTATGAACGTCGTTTAATTTTATATATAATGACTGATGCTAAGGACAAAAATCCCTCCTCCGCCCATATCTGTACGTGCCTGGCGAACCAAGCCATGAGAACTGATGGAGCGAAACGAGCATTGAATGCATAGTTGTGGTTTTCTTCATTACAGTGTTTGACGTTAGAGGCAATACGCCACAAGAATTTAAACATTGCAGCTTTGATTCGAGTCTTTCACACATCTATATTTTACAGCGAATCAATAATCGCTATAGAAAAGCATAGCTTGGCATTAACCAGATTTTTCAGATGATAGAAACGTTCTCATCGTATTTAATTGCCAGTTCACAAATCAGAAACTGAAATCTACCCTAAATTAAAATGTTTGGATGAAATATAAAAATCCACTCATTTTTTAAGGATAAGCAATAAAAACCCTTTATTCATAAGTGTCGCACGAATCTTACACTTGTTTTTGAACATTTAAACAACTTTAAGTCATTTTTAATAACCCTTGACTCGTAATAGGCTCACAAGTTCAAGTTCTAAAAATTTGTATATATTTTTAGATTAAAATTCTTTATTCGCATTACGTAATCACAATTTAAAAAATATCAGTATTTTAGACAAGCAATAACTTTTTTTCATTTTCCCTGTTTTCATTATTTAACCACATAAAAATTTGAATTTAAAAAAGTATTTACTTTCGATTGAATGTAGAAGGAAATTTGCTCTAAAAGTATTTTTTCTCTAATTTGTTACGATAATTATCAAAATTAGTAAACATTATAAAATGTGTATCTATATAGCTTTGAACTTAAAACTTATTAGCTTATTACTCAAATTGCTTCTACTAGCTTTTTTCTAAGTGCAAGCATCCTACGGACGATTTTAACTTTTTACAAATTTAATTAAATATATTAGAAGAAGGGTACAAAATAAGAATATCGCTCTGAACGTTATGAAGTGCCCCATACAAAATATAACTTGAATTGAACAATATATACTATCATTAATCTTAATTATTTGTAACATTTAAACAAATGGATTTCATGAATAATTAAATAAACATTACAATGATTGCATTCACCAGTTTAATGCAAGGGTAATTTGCATTGAAAATTCTTTGTCTATCGCGACAATGTCCTGCTTTAACAATCCAGTCCTTATTCGTATTTTCCGCATTCGAGAGTAAAAAAAATGTTTTTCAACGCTCAACTTCCTGCGAACCCCCCGCAATATATAATAAAAATAAATGCATTGTCATCCCAGCGTCGAGCGGTCACCATGCTGCTGCTCAAGGTATAAATGGCAAAACAATTACGGCAGCGATTTTATCATAATACACAAGTCCTACCAGGTTTTTTCACCCACACATACACGCGCATGTACGTATGCGCACGCGAAAATACATAAGTCCACAATGTGGTACCTAATAGATAATTCTGCCTCCCCTACGCGAAATACACCGGAAGAACAACCGGCACGTCCGGTGAGGCTCATTAACGCCTGCGTACGGATTTTTCCCGACACACTGACGTCGGCGCTTAATTTCATTTGACGCGCTTACGCGTGCATATTATGCACGTAAGTTTTTTATCGTTATAATTTTTTTTTATAAGTAGACAAACGAATGACAGAACTAATGTTGATTTTTCCCGTCTTTCTGAATCTATTGTACGTGACAACCAGATTAAACGTTATAACTAATAGAGAGTTGAACTTACTCACGTTTGTCAAGGTGGCAACAATTTTTTTGTACTTCTACATGAAACTGAATTTCGAGAATTTATGGTAAAAAAATTTAGCCATCAAGAACGTTGGTTGGTGAAATGGTTGGATTTTAGTTCATCAATGTGGTAAAATAATTGACAAATAAACTTTTTGTGACTTACAATATCGTATAAGACAATGATAATAATTACTAGCATTAAAAAGTTTTGTCTGGTTGATAAAAAACTTGAACTAGTATAAAAATGTTTTACTCTTGCCAATCTTAATTCATTGAGATAACTCTCGAATTTCTCTCTTGAGTAAAAAGAGCTGTGAACTGCTTTTATTTCAGGCATTCGATAACCAACTTAATCGTTCGTTTTAGCGCGTGAAACAGCATTCTTTACGTTCCCAATAAATTAAATTTACTTCAATAGATAAATACAGCCAGATACAATTACGCATTCAAAGCCGTATACAAAGTAATATAAAAGTGTGAATGTTAATCGCTTGGCCGATAAAAATTTTTTTGATTTGTCATCGAGCATTTATTCACATCCTACAGGAGTTGATATAACAAAAAAACAATAGAATCCGACAATTAACGATGGTGTTAAGGCTTACATTATGCTAACAAAATAGATTAGTTTATAATATTTTCTGTATTGTAGCCGCTTTCTGAAAAAGGCAGTCTCGGTAATTGTCATCAAATCGACCTTTGTGTGTCGTCGCATATAGCCCTCGAAGAACCGGATACGACAACATCCCATAAGCGGTAATTTTTTTCTTAAGAATCACGCTAAAATCGAAATATTCCCCTTTTGCGGAATAAAAGAGGCGAATATATCTATTATAAAGCGATTTCTGGTTTTGAACGCGGCATTTAAGTAAAAAGAACTATACATCGAGGTTGTCCCGCTGGTTCGGCGCAAGAGTCCTTATACCGCGTCTTTGTAACATTTTCTCCTCGTAATTCTGTCCAATTTTCAAAGAGTTAAATTTTTATCAGCCTCCTCCTAGGCATAATTATCATTTTCGAAACAAAAGACAAAGTGGCAAGAAGACGTTTTGAGGCTGAGCTGTCGTGGCAACATAAGCGCGATTTATGAATTGATTCCTAAGGATCTTTAAAATGATGACCGAAGTCAATCGGCCTGTAAGAAACTAATACAATTCCTGGTACATTTTCAGAAATTAGGGCTCGATCCAGCTCCTGCAGTGAAATGGCCGTGTAGCGTCGAAAAGAGCACGCGGCTATGCGCGGGTATACACTACGACAGATGGTCAGGTGCTGCTGCTCTCTGCACGCTGCGCTTTTTTGTTGTTGCGTTCGAGCGCTAATTGACGCTCCACGCTCTGTTGTATAGCTACCAACTCGCGAGTGTATATGTACATACGTATATATAATATATAATGCAATGCTTCCTGAATGCAATCGTGTGTGGATGGTTGGGCAGGCGCACGTCGAGCGCTCTTATATGGATTTTGCCCGCCGCACGATTCTATCTCTCCTTGATCTGCGTTTGTGCGTGCGCTGCGATCGCGTCAGGCACCGAAGCATTGTTATATGCGTATCATGAAGTAGCCGGCGAACGAGTCAATGGACTTTTGCCGTGCGCAAAATAGCGCGTTTACTGATGTGTGCGTCGCGCGCTCGACTGCAACTTTATTGAATGTTTTCTTTTTTCGCATTAATGTACTCGAATGAACGAGTGGGTGTAAAAGGTTTTATTATCCTCTCTCGATATTGATTTTATTTAAAATTTCGATTTGCATGTATTCCATTGTCGAGTGTGCACGCTTCGTATGCAATTATTGCGACGATGCTTTTATCGATTTGTTTCTTATACTACAACAAATATTGTGTTACACAACATATAGTTACAAAAGTTAATGACGATCGGATATAAAAATCGAGCCATTTTCGTAATGTCGGATAAATAGTCCAACAAGAGTGTATCAAGCAGGATAATTGAATTTCTGAAAGGCCCGCGTATCCAGTATAATGCGGCCGTGTATGAAATATATAAAGACAAGACATCGCCCCAGCACACAGTCCTTATTCCTACATTACTCGGATATTAATGGTTCGATCAATCGAATACCGCAATGATGGCTCGTCTATTGTTCGATTCGTTATACCACGTCTTGTTTTTTTTTTTTGCTTCCTTTATATGCCTCGTAACGGCGATCGCGGCATATACCATGTCATTCTAGCCATTAATACACGAGTACGGAAGATTGCGTTTTGTCGTAATTCTATTGATAATTAGCGTCACGATTCGAATCAATATCGTTATATCGTCGATACACAATATTACACGTGAAAATAAAATAATTGCACGATGTACATGTAAATGTATGTGCGAGGCTAAATTAACGATGGGAAAAATCTTTCCTAAAATAAACACGATATTGTATTATGCGAGGCCTAGTAATTATATATCTTAGTCATGTGCATATTATAATACAGTTCACACAATGCGTTATACCGAAGCACAAATAATGTCCCCCCTCGAGAGCGATGTCGTGTACTCTTGCGGTGGTGGTTAATATACATTTTTTCACTCGAAAAGCATAATGTGCGACCTTTTCTCCGTGCGGCTGCATAAACCAACAAAGTTTTTAAATGCCGCCAACCTATCGCATCAATCAGCTCGCATATATATAATACGATATTTCGCAAAAAGTCATACCTAATTGTTATTTAATTATCCATCGTAATGCCGTTCAGTGGACACATCTTGCGGTTTTACACGCATTTGCCACGAATCAATATTAAATTTTCCTCTATTTATGCCGCATAATATACGTTGATACAATAATGCATGGCTAGCCGACCGTGACCGTGAAGCGCGCGCTCGCTTATTTACGCACAACAGAGCTCTCGAGCCGCGCGAGCGCACCGCACATTAGCCTTTTTATTTTGCTTCGTCCATTTTTTTCAACGCAGCACTTTATGACCGCGTATGCATTTGAAGCATATGAAAGGTAAAGCTGAAAGATTCTGATCTCATTAAGTCCAATGCTTTAATTTATTTCATAGGTTGCTTTTTTTCCTCGAAAGAGTCTTTGAAATACTTTGCGCTCGAATGTGCATACGCTACGCAGGGTACGCGCGTGACATGATTAATGCTTAGGAATTTGTTTTACCAGAAGCCAGCTCCTTTTCTCGATCATACGTGGATGGCGATTACTTAATTGTTCCAGTATATGGTTCATTAAATAAAATGTTTTGAAAAAGTGACAGATACTTACTACCTGAAAATTTGAGGGTAAAAAATGTGTATATTTTTGTTTGTTTCAGGTCGCAGACAGCGAATCGGCTTTCATCTCGAGTATATGCGCACTCGCGATGATGAATTTATCCAGCGTAATACTTTAATAGCTGCGCATATGCGTATAGATACGCACGCATAAATCCAGCTTGTACTGCATTCCGTTTAAGAAAAAAAAGGATCGAGCGAGAGAGAAAGAGAAATTCATATCAGCTACGAGGAGCACCTTAATAAAGCAGTATAGAAGCGGTCAAGTTAACGAAAAATTAGCATAATTCGCGAGCATTTCGCACACTCTCGAACTTATATGTGAGAGAGACAAACGCGAAGCGCGATAATAATAAATAAATCGACGTGAGACCCTTGCAGAGAAAGAAAGAAAGAGAGAGAGACATATAATACACACATAATTCTGAGCTGCTGTTGCCATACGCCACAAACGCATAGTATATTATCACTGACCGATGATAAAAATTTAATTGACTTTCGGTGTTCTTCTCTCCGGCCCCTAAATGCTGCCGCGCGCGCGCTCGCTCTTATTATCCTCCGGGATGCAGTCCGTGATGTATATACGCAGCCCCAACATGTCGTCGAGCCGAAGCAACGAAAAAATAAATAAATAAAAACAAGAAAAAGTAAAAATAAACAAATGGAATCCGAACGTAATGCGTGTGTAATATGCATGGACGACGGGCCGATCGAAAATATTTCACGTGTGATCGGCATCAATCTTTTTTCCGCCGCGACGAGAAACGCGCACGAGCTCATTAATGCACTATAACACGCGGTAATAAATGACGGGTGAAAATAATGATTAACGAGTGCTATGCGCTTCGCCGACCATCGCTTTGCTACCGTACGTGGAGCAACTCGCGAGCTGGATGCATCCAGCAGCGAAAATAATCTCTGTGTGCGAATAAGCGAGTATACTCCACACATACATACGAGATTATATGTACGCTTTGAAGGATTCTGGAGGACAACTATACGATGTCGTCGTCGTCTTCGTCGTCGTCGTTGCAGACGCGAAAAGTGGATGGATTAATCACCGGCGCTGATGCGCGTGCACGTATGAACGGAAGCTGATAGCAATATGATATAGCATCGTCGACATTACCTGCAAGCGTGTTTCATAGTTGTCCGTGCGCGAATATTTTTGGTCGGAAATTCCTCTTCTTTTCCATTTTTTCCTTCTCTATTCTTTTTTTCTCTTTGCATCTTATTAGGCTCGCGCATGCCCGATTTCAAGATCGATTATTACGGGCTTCATAACAAAAAGATATTACATGTGCTCGTTCATTGTCGCGAGAAAAGTTTCATCAATCAAGCCATAAATATATTACACTATCTATACAGGTATATAATATATAGAACAGGGCATGTACACGAGCCAAGTGTGTATAATATGGGTGATCATGGCGGTCCTCATCTCCATCAATATTATATATTGTGCGAAGTAGTAACGGTTCTTTGAAGCCAATCATCAATCGATGCACACATCGTATCATCCATAAATCGTCGAAAAAATATATATACGCGTGCCGAACAATACAGCCGAAAATTTCACACCTAAATGTTATTATATACTCGTGTATGCGAGAACGTGTAACCCCGTAGAATCGATATATATACATATATTTTAGCTCATTATCTCTCGCGTGTTGGCGCGACTTTATTACGAGCTGCTCGTGCAAATTGTACACGTATTATATACGTATGTGTATGAGCACCAAGGTTAACTCTCCAACGAATGCACATGCGTATACATGCGCGCGTGCATGTATTAGCCGTGGATGGAGTTGGCGCGGGGGGGGGAGGTGGCGGGGCAGTGATCGATGTGCAGCGCTTATCGCTCGACACGGCAGTCCTCGCGGCCGAGAGAGCGAGATAAATAGAGAACGAGATGGAGCTCATTAACGCGACATGGAATGCTCATATTATCCACCAACGATATTTTTATTAAACACCCGCCAGGAGCAGATGAGAAAATGAGTGCAGCAGCAAATTTACGCCGTGGCTCGAGAGCACCACACGTGTGCTGCCCGATGCTGCTGCACATGATGATGATGATGATGATGATGATGACGACGACGTCGATGATGCCTCAAGAATCTGCGTGCGAGCGCTCATAAACGCGCGTCTCAGCGTCTGCTATACGGGACAAATGAGCCAAACTCGGTATACGAGCGCACCACTCGATTGCCACTGCAATGTTACTCGAGCTTGAACGTTTCCCACTACTTCGTGCGTTTTTAATGCGTGAGATCGATCCTTTTAATTCGTCTTTCTATTTACCTCTTTTAAGCACGTATTGAGGACTGAACGATACCGCAGCGCCTCTATGCATTCAATGTTATTTTACATAAGAACTAGTGAAACAGGGCATGGCGTATTTACCCTATTCCACTAGTTCTTATGTAAATTAACATTGAATGCATAAAGGCGCTGCGGTATCGTTCAGTCCTCAATAATACCCTCCATTATCAATTGCTTAATATTTTCTTTTTTGATGAATTTTATATAAGAACCAAAAGAAGCGCTTAATACTGCTTTAAACGCGTTTTTTAAATGATAATTGACGCGTTTGAAAGTTTGGTTACTTTCCAAAAGTCTCAGCCACAAGCCCAATAATTTCTATAGGGTGGCAGTTGATTCAATCAAAGATAATTTTTAGCGTCGTTAGATCACGTACTAACTTTTTCTCTCTCGTAAAATATAACCAAAAAACTGGTCGTTATCAATTACGTATTACGTAAAATTAGCTGATTCGCTTTTTTTTAGCTCTTTGGACAAAAATAAAAGATAAAGAAACGAGAAAGAAAGACACGTTTTTTTCTCCTCGTCACCAATTCCTTTATTATCTTACTCGAGCCGCAACGGACAAAGTACAATAAAATTGATAGCGGTTCGATTTTATAGCTCGCGTCGCGGGAATAAAAAAACGTTTAAAACGTTTATAATATACTCGCCAAAAGTAGGGAACAAATTTCGGCCGATTAAAATGTCGCGTTATATACGTGGCTGTGCGTGCTCAGGGGGACACGGTTATCCTCTTAGAGGCGCTCAGATAAGACCTCCTAAATAGAGTCATGATTAGGTGGGCGAGCGAGTGTCACGCGAGCCAAAGCGAAGAGAAAAATAAGGAAGAAGAAGAGAAGGAGGACGAACGCGCGTCAAGAGGCGCGAGGAGACGAAAGAAGCGAAATGCCTGTCTCTTTGTTAAGATAAGCCAAGTGCCTGTACTAATTGTGGTGTCCGGTCGTGGAAAAGATACCCTGGCTCGCAACCAAACCTCAAATGTGAAAGAGGCACTTTTTTCTTGTTTCCCTTCATTCTTCTTTCTTTTTCGTTCGTTGCCTGGGCCAGTTCGGTAAGAGAGGCTATAAAAAAGCGAATGAAATATACGAGCCTGGCGTGGATTATTTAGTAGGCGCTTAAAAAAGTTTGCACCAAAGACGACGACATCGGGCATTTGTCTCCGATTTGTTAGTCGCTTGTTTTTATTTGCTCGACGTTCGTGAATATTTCAAAAGGTCATTTAATGCTGAAACGAGGAAAAATGTTTTTTTAAGCGTTTCTGCATATCCGTATGGCATATTCTTTGAAGGAATGAAGTGTTATGTTATAATGACGATAGCGATTAGAGACGCGACAAGTTCAATGAAAAATTATTCATATGCCCGCGGGCGTACACATATCCGTGTACGATTAAGGTCTTTAGCTTGAAAAAGAAGTGAAGATGGAAAAAATGCCCAGTAACAACAATGAGTCATTCTCCGCGACTTGATAAATGACAACTATTAAAGTTAAATACTGATAATAAATAATGCGCATGCATTACGCCGCACTGAGTGTTTAGAACGAAAAAAATTGATACAATTCGTGAGATTGTCCGCAATGTGAACTTTTTCTTCAATAACTTCAAGTGTAAAATGAAAATGTTTCAGCGATGATAATACGGATGACGAGATTGATCAAGCAGCTGCACGATAATATGCAAGTGAATCAAAAATACGTCGTATGCTATTCAATACAGATTTTAAAAAATATACATATATAATTCTCACAGCATGAATGTAAATAATTGAAATTGAAATATTACGCGTCCAGCCGCGCCATTTTACACTCGAATTAAAAAGCACTTTTAACAGGAAACAAGTACAAGAGTTCTCCAAACACTCGACGATAACCCCTTTACACATGTACCTATGTGGAATACTTGACTCTCTCTTTCTCTGCGCGCACAGGCACTCGAGGCGCGTATATAGAGTCACGCGATGAAGGGGAGCGATCCGTTGCGCACTTAACACCGCCGCAACTCGTTCATTTGATTTTTACGTGATTATAGCAGCTCGCTCGCTCGCTGAATGCCTCCCCCTCCCAGATGCATCATCGACGATGGAGGAGATGAAAAAAAAGTCAAGCGACAATAAGCTTTACGACTAGTTATGACCGATGTTTTACAACGAAGCGACAGAGGGTATGCTGTATGCTGCGGGGCAGTTGACCACCGGCAATGATAATATTGCTTATTATGTCCTCGAATCATCTTTTGCGAGATGATCGAATC
Source organism: Trichogramma evanescens (assembly GCA_902732785.1). Lineage (NCBI taxonomy): Eukaryota > Metazoa > Arthropoda > Insecta > Hymenoptera > Trichogrammatidae > Trichogramma > Trichogramma evanescens. Next base: position 22,246 of record CACVKI010137001.1, on the reverse strand, counting down.
GATGAATATTCGAATTTTCGAGAACGAATTATGGACGGTATAGGTAATTTTTTTTCTGTGTTTCGTTAAAAAAGTAAGATCGATTTAGACCAAAGTAAAAATAAATTCATTCAATTTTTCTTAGTCAGTGAAGTTTAAAAATGGCATGTCTAACGACCAATTTTCGACTTTGAAAAGAAATGCATCTTTGTATTTGTTCTTTGAATTTCATTTTAAGTCTGCAGTGTACTTTTGGAGAAATTATTATTTCTTTTTTTGTTTCGTCCATGCTTAGACGATGAACGCCGTATCCGTTGCATTACACGCCTCGCATGTTATGTGCAAATCAATAATCCTAGACCACTAGAAACCTGCTCCGATTCTCAATGGATAATAGCTCACTAGCCGCACAAAATTTTATGTGTATACGTGCGGCAGCACCGTCGAAAGGTGCCAACTTGCCACCTCACAATGACGTCTATTATATTTCTAGACCAAATATACCACAGGTAATTTCAATTTTCGATTCGTCCAAACCGATATTATGGCTTAAATATATTTATTTTTTTTATTTTTTTTCGCAAAATTTTTATAAAAAGGCTAGGGCTTTCGGAAACAGAACAAGTTTTTTGGACAATTTTGTCGTCGGACAAACCATACAAAGTATCCTGCGCTCTCGGGGCTAGGAACGAAGGAACTGCTCTAATACAATAGCCTCTCATACATATGCTCGCCTTTTCTATTATAATGCACGAAGGACTGGCTATAATGAGTGCCTCCGCCGCCACATACACAGGTGCCACGCGCTCGCGCTGACAGCACGCAATTTAGCGATTTCGTCACGTAACAGATTTCTTGGTCGTTTTCAATATTATAATATGTGTATATATCGAGGAGGAATCGCGCAACGAATTGTTGGTGACATATGCCTCCGACTTTTATTTTTTTATTTTATGTATGTTGCAGTCTTCTTTGTTTGTGCAGCGCGTCGTTGAAAATTTCGAATGAATGCAACAATAAATGTCTTTGCAACTGCTGCTTGCAGACACTTTGCGAGAAGCGCGCGCTTCGATGAATGACCTAAGAAGAGTACGCAAATGCGATCAGCAGATACAATTTCGATATGTTCTTTTGTCGCACACGAGAATAGTTGGTGAGTTTTTCCCTGCTCGTTGCGAAACTTAACCTTTTGCGTCATTTCGGAAGCAAGATGACGGCTACGACGACTCGAAAATATGCTTCTTTTCTCGGACGTGGAAGGAAAAGTAATGTAAATTTCAATGACGATGTGTGCACGCGCGCGCACACACACACACACACACACACACACACACACACACACACAGATGCCTTGGTGGAAAGCTGGTTTATGTTCAAGATAAAAGAAGGGAATAGGAGGAGAGAATATGAGATAATATACGTTTCATCCGTCGACACGTTGAAAGTAGGCTTTATCCCCTCTGGAGAAAAACGCTCGCGACAAATTATGGAAATCTATTCATCGAGGCGTCTTCGTCTTTGCGCTTTTATCACTTTTTCTCCTTACCTTCTCTCTTCCCTTTCCAACAAAGCTCGGCCCTTTCACGGCAATAAAATGAAATATATATGAGCTAGTATATTCAAATCTCGTATCAAATATCTCACTCTGGCACGCGTGTGCCACGCTTTCTCTTTATCTCTCTCCTCTCTCTCTCTCTGGGTGTAAAAATGGTCTCAGGCCATGAATATCGTGTGGCTAGGTGTTGACCAAAGCTCTGCGGACGACGACTCACCGGTTGGCACGGACAGATCTTTTTGACTGGCTGAATCAAACGGCAGCTGACGGCCAATCGTGTATATATGTATATACGTAATGCCGAACGAATGCACAACAAGTGCGAAAAGTCCCCAGTTCTCAGGAGACACGTACCTATAGCAAATTTCAAATCCATGTATTATATTATCGTGTACATATATAAGTCTGGATATATAAGGCTGTGATGAAATTTCGATTTTTCTTCAAGGTTCTAACGATACGATTCGAGATTTAATCGTAGATAGAATTAAAAGGTTGTAATAAGTTGTAACGGTATAAGGAAACATTGATGCATTCCATATATCCATGCGAACAGCTATGGCGAGACAAGACGCGCGGGTGCCTCTGAATATAGACCGTTTCTCACTCGTATAATATACCCCCATACAGTGTATATATGCTCTGAAAATGTCGTAAATCCTTACGGTGTATTGTCGGCAGCAAGTACAATAGAAAGTGCTGAATCGTTTCTTGCCTCTCGGTGCTTCGCGTCGTGTGTATCTCTCTCCCTCTCTCTCTCTCTCTTGGCTTATATTCGTGTATATTATACGCGACAGTAGATTGTCGTAAATCTGTGCTGCTAAAATCGTCAATAGCCGGCCTGTAAGTATTGTCACGCAACGCATCGAAAATTCGGGTCGAGGAAGATTGTATCATACCGAAAAAGGCTTAAATGGTGTCAATGAACAGCAAACAAAAACCTTGGCTCGATAAAGATGATGATTTTGTGATTTAAAAAATAAAAAGTTCAATAATGCATGAGGCATCCGTGCTATGATCGCGCAAGCGATACGCACTCGCCTAACCGAATCACTGCTGCTAAAGAAGATCGTAAAACTTATTTTTCCCGCATTGATACGAGATTGCGATGGGCGTTAATTACAGAATTAATGAAATTTACGTGAAACAGTAGATCGTAAACTTAAGCCAACTTCTTTTTTTTCATTTCGTGCATCGTTGCTAATGCCACGTTTGTTTTTTCTCGTCATAAAAATAAGGGAGAGAAAAGCAAGCTGTCGTTAATTATAACTCAATATTATGTGTTTCATTTCGCGTGGTACGAAACAGTGGGAATATGTATACCAAAAAAATTGCTCTACAAATGGCTCGTGTTTACCTTGCAACGATCGAACTTTACAAAGCATCGAAAACGATGATCGATAGTTGAAAATAGTTCAACTCTCCAAGCTTAGTAAATATTGTATCGAAACACATTATAATTGGCTTATAAAAAGAAGCCTCGAAACTCGATTTCTTTCGTTACGCGAAACAACTCAAACCTACTACGCTCTGGCACAATGGGCACTTTTATCAATTTGTGCGGGCGAGCATTAAAGTCCGACAAGTGTCTCTATAAATTATGGCATGAACGAGTGTAGGCGTCAAAGGCAGCCACGTGCGACTGCTGTTGTTCGTGTTCTGCCTCTTAGCTCCTGATGTTGCAATGTCGTCGTTATAATGAATTTCGTGATGTTCACTTTTGTTTTTCGATGCGCTTGATTAATGATGTAATCGATATAATTTCAGCGAAAGGTAAGGAGCTTCTCGAAAATCCCAAAAGCTGGCTGTTTATTTTTTGTTAACCCTCATTTGCATGATAAAAAGCCATACGGTTGTCTACGTGGGTCACGAATACGATGCTCGTTTGTCATTGTGTATACACGCTAACGTGATTTTTTATTTATCGCCGCTCGATCCCTAGTAGAAGCGTCATTCGGCATCATTACTTGTTTAAACGATGAAGAAAATCGATATAGTCGAGCTGCGTAATCATATCGGAAGGATCTCGTCGCGTATACGGCTCCCCCCCTTCAAGAGAGCAGCGAGAGCGAGCGAAGCAAAAAGCGTATACGCGTGGGGCCTCCCCGTACCGTGTAGCACAAGAGCCCAGTACGGCCGAACCCCGAGCGAAATTTCGAACCACGTCGGGCTAAAGTGTTCTTATTACCGGGCGTAAGTGTTTCGCATGAGGCAGCGATTCCGCAGAGCTCGCACGTGTAGGCCGCTGTATTTATGTACATTACTCGCAGTCAAAGGGCAAGCGCATGTTGCGGTGTATGAGTCGCGACACGTTTCTCATGGCTCTCGAGAGTACGCGTACACTGCAGCAGCTAGTACAACTCGCATATTACAGCCGATTCGAGTACACAGCCCAAAGTCTGCTGCTACTCGCTCTTGTGTATGTGACAAAAGTACACTTGAAAAGTTGAGTTTTTCTTCTTAGTTGAGCTTTACGAGGGATGCATGGGATATGCATCGTCAAGTGTCGAATGTTGCACGGCAACTATATAATGCGTATTCAATATTGGGGTGCTGGTCATGCCTCTCTCGCGAGGTCAAAAAATTAATCGTAAATTTCCAACCACTGACGAGCTCGAGGCTCCAAACTCAATTAACCGATCGTGTCGCGTCTATGCGCTCGTACGATTACTAGCGCGGTGGTTATAATGCGCGTAAATACGTGCGACAAGCGCGCGTTAAATAGCAATATAAATCGAGGCTATTGCTGCTGCTGCTGCTGCTGCTGCTGCTGCTGCGTGGCGGGTCATCCGTGTGATGAGGCCTCTTTGCCTACATGCATCATAATCGATATACATAGATCGGAATCGCTTCATTAGTTTCGCGCGTAACACTGCACGTTTCGATGGATAATTATTATATACGGCGCATAAATTTCGAAGCCCGTTAATTAAGCGAGCTTCGCTTAAATTGGTCGCTCGCTCGCGAAATTCCAAAACTAGCAGGCGAGCGCCATGTCTGACAATTGCACGGCACATCCCCGCGCGTGTGAGAGCGTGCATCATTCATGCCTCTGGGCAAAATATTATTCCATCGTGAAATATGATTGCGAGATTATAATATATATTCGTTCTCTCGCTCTCTAACTCATACAGTTCGATTCCCAACGGAAGGATATGCTCCAATAGCGTGTGATTTTCTGATTAGAGCTTGCAAAGCGTGGGGTGAGAGGCTTTTGGCAGTTATAGCAGCTATTCTCTCTTTCTCTCTCCTCTCTCTCATTCACTTTCTCTCTCTCTCTCTCTCACTCTGCCAAAGCTTACGTGCGTATAGCTAATATACATATAGCCGTTGCTATTCTGCGCGGACTTGATTTGCACGCCATTGCTATGCATGGACTGGGATTCGCGACCGAGCAGAGCCACCGCCAGCAGCACTGCGCCTTCTCCTCTTCTGCTGCCTCTCGCGTTCATTCTCTTCATTCTGCTCTTCTTTGGCTCTCTCTCTCTCTCTCTTGTCGCCTTGCCCAGCTGCGCGACATCATTCACCATGATGGCGCTCCAAAATCGTTTTCCTCGGGCTGCCGTTGCGACTGTGAGGAGGTTTTTATCCCGAGAACAGTTCCAAGAGACATGCCCATATTTACAAAAAAGCTCTCAACGTCGCTACGTCGCGAGAGTAGCGAGCACCATGTGGATTATTCCCACTCAGCGCAATTTTTCTTTCTCTTTTCTCATCCTCCCTTCTTGATTGACCACACTGTAAACAAAAGCGATAAATATTCGGCAAACGATATTATCGCTAATCAAGCCACGATTTGATCAGCGCGTGTGCGCGTATAAGATGGTAATTTGTCGTCAGCCCCTAAATTCGTCGTGTTGAGAAGTCGAGTATGTACGGGATATCGGAATAGACGTATCCATATGCGTACATACGTATCAGTCGGCCAACATTTATACCCTACCATGCATATATATGTATATTATTAACGGCAAACACGAGGGGTGTACTAATGCACACATGTATATATATACGCAGCCGCGTGTGTACGTGCGCATTTATTGCGCACGAGGGTAGAGAAGCGGGGATGAAAGACCGCCCGTGGCTTAGATTTGCTCGACGCGTACATGTACACAGAGGCAAACAAACTTGGACGTAGAAAACAATTGGCCACACCGACTCTTGCAGCTCGAGCTCTAAATCGTATAATTGTATTCATCTATATTGTTATGTATATGTATATTTATCGTGGAGCTCCGCGTGCACCCCTCGCCACCGCGACGACGATATCTATATATACATATATATTGTCGTATACGCACTACAAGTTGGAGTGGATGGCACTTAACCACCGTGCGCCGCACTCGTATACACGAGTTCCAGTCTATGTGTATACTTGTGCGTTCGACAACACGAATATGTGTCGGTGTATACGCGCGTAACGGATGGAACCGCGAGTTTTATTGGTTTGCGTGAGAACGCGAGGGCAGCAAACTAGACAGAAGTCGTCCATGCATTCACGTACGCGACAAGAGATTCGAACGAGAGGCGAAAACCGTCGGATTTTGCCATTTGGACTTTGAGCGATACGAAGATTCTCTCTTATAAAGCGACACGCATATTGTCGTTTGGGTTGAAATATAAATTTAATCCCTCTAATACCCCTTTCAAATTCCATGTGCGCATTCGAAAGTTGATAAACTTTTTAGACTTTCATCGACATACAGTTCAGATCGCCAATAAAATAGTCACTCGAGTTTGTTGCTCACTTGAGCGTGTCACCATCGTCCTACTCGCAAGGGGTGGGAACCTGGCGACTTTTGCGCGGCGCAAGTTATATAAAATGCTTGAATTTTGACAGGCTTTTAAATGAGCCGCTGCTGCTCGCGCGTCGAGTAGCTTTTTATACGCTTTTCTCGCGTCATAGCGGTGGTGCGTCCCTTCGGGGTGAGGAAACGTGTTGCTTAATCAAGTGCTCCGTGTCGCCGCGACTACCACTTGTAGTATCACTTGGTTGCTCACGTAAGAGGCTTAATCGAGCGCCATGAGAAACTTATAACATTTCGAGATCCTTTTTAATTAAAAATTGCGTTCGAATTTTCACTTTTAATCGAATAACCAACCGTACACGTCAGTCGAGTACGTATTTTGATATGTTTGTAGGTAATTGTTTGTCGTTTGCTCATTTTTACGGCCTCGTTCCGTGAGAAAATACAAGAATACTTAAAAATCATGTGAACGTCAACCTTTATCTCCTTACATTGTATGAAAAATTACGATACTTAACGATGATTTTTGTTGAGTATTCCGTCGCTCGGATATTCCTTAAAAATTCCACCAAGTTGAACGTGAATTGTGGTTCCGGGCACGCGTAATTTATCCCGAGTCACAGGGCAGATTTAACCATGGGGAAAGAAAGAAAAAAAAACGAAAAAATCGCGCTTATATATCGATGAAAAACGAAATGACAAAACTTGGCTTGATTCATGCATGCGTACGTAGCAGCGTATAGACACAAAGATTAGCAAATTTATCCGTCACATGTCCCGCAGGCGCTCTAACTCTCTTTCTGCTCTTTGGCCAGTGCCAATGCACGTGCAGGAAAAGCCCGATATACGAAGCTACGGACCGACCAGATTTATTACTCCGGATCCGCAAATACGGTAAAACTTCTCCGTTTCCGGCCTGACGACGGCAAACTTTTTTATCCGTCTCTCTTTTTCTTCTTGCTTACTCGATTCCTCGCGATATATACAAGGGGCGCGCCTTTATACTACCTTACATACGCGTATAAACGAATGTTCTATCCACCCACTTGCCATTTCAATGAGACATACCAAACAGAAAAAAATTGTTTCTTCTCCTTCTTGAAGCTAAAAAGCTATAAAAAATCAAAAAATTATCGATTGATTTATCTTGTTTTACAATAAAAATTGTGGAACGTAGAATAAACGAATGACAAATGGTGCAGTTTAATCGATCATAAAACATTTATCAAATGAATTACATTCAGAGTACTTTTTTGGTGATTTCATCGAGAAGTTTGCTCAAAAATTTTAAATATTATCACACAGCACATATAATCGCACAACACCTTGTCAAAACGTCTAGTAACATTATCCGGATTTTTCCCCTAAACTCGAAGACGTATCACAAAGTAGTTTTTGTGAAGAAGTAAATTTTTTTGTAAGTTTCTATTTGCTTATGAAATCTTTAAATTTGAAATATTCACATTGTTTTCGCTCAGTGAAGAAGATGAAAAGAGCCTTCCCGGTGATAAGTTGGTCCCATTTGAATTATTTTGCGTCTATTAAATAAAATTACGCTATGATATTAGTTATTCAACGACATACTGATATAATATTTACCTATTGGAGTTTTCTTTATGTTACTAATTAAAGTTTTTTTATAGTATAACCTTGGTCCCACTCCAATTTTTTTTGATACCACTCCAAACTTTTTACCGTAATTTTTATAAGCAGCATTACAATGGGCATGTGTACTCATTTTCCTCGAAAATTTTTTGAAGAAGTTAGACAATTTTTTACGAGTTTTCCCAAGCCTATGCTCCCGTGGATTTATCTATTACGAGACGATAAAAATGTAACAATTAAAATAATTTAATGAAATAAATGTTGGTACCACATTATTAGGTGGGCTACCAATTTCACTTGGAAATCCCTATTTCGAGAAAATGAAATTAAGCATTGAAAATTATCTATCAACATTTTGAATCAATAATATAAAAAAAGTACCTCTGTTGCCGCAGGTGCTGACGGATGTTGACGATACGACATTGGATATTGTCTATTTCTCTATTTCGAGACGATACAAATAAAAGATTTAAAATTTTCTATTGAAATATCTGATTAATAAAATGAAAAAGGTTACAAGTGGTACGTACATCAACAATTTGACCACGAGGTTCAGATTCATTTTCCTATTTCGAGACAATGAAAATAAGACATTGACAATTGTATGTTGCAATTTTTGATTAATATAATGAAAAAGGTACCCGAAAATTACGCCGTATCGGTATAGGAGTACTAGATCCTAGAGGAGGGCTATAAGTACGATTCCTAGGTTCCAAATATGAAGGCTTATCAAAAGGCATCGTAACATAACGCTCTGGCGTCCTTGCTGGAGAAGACCACGGCATTCTACTGCCGGGTACGAGGGGTGGTGAGTAGGATGGCCCAACATAACGCTCTGGCGACCTTGCTAGAGAAGACAGCGGCATCCTACCATCGGGTACGGGGGGTGGTGGGTAGGATGGCCTAACATAACGCTCTGGCGTCCTTGCTAGAGAAGACAGCGGCATCCTACCATCGGGTACGGGGGGTGGTGGGTAGGATGGCCTAACATAACGCTCTGGAGTCCTTGCTAGAGAAGACAGCGGCATCCTACCGTCGGGTACGGGGGTTGGTGGGTAGGATGGCCTAACATAACGCTCTGGAGTCCTTGCTAGAGAAGACAGCGGCATCCTACCATCGGGTACGGGGGGTGGTGGGTAGGATGGCCTAACATAACGCTCTGGAGTCCTTGCTAGAGAAGACAGCGGCATCCTACCGTCGGGTACGGGGGTTGGTGGGTAGGGTGGCCATTCATAGTCATTGCGGAAGCTACCGCTGCTTACGGTGGATGTTCGTTGGGGCCAATTCCATTCAGTGACATCGACGAAGCCCGAAGCAGAATACGGAAGTGGTGTGCCGGATACATCAAAATTTATCATTTCTTTTCGGTAAGAAAGCGGTCGGGATGAACGCTTCTTCTTTGAGTAAGGTTGGGATCTCTTAAATGACGAACGTATCTTCGATGACCCGCTTGCTGCCTCCCATAGCCGCATGTATTCCTCGGATGATCTCGATGAATTCATCAGGTTATATTCCGATGGACTTGTTGGTGGATTTAATCTCGGTGGAATCGGCGGTTTAACTGGTGAACATTTAGGTAAATGTTGACATTCCGATGGAGTCGGGCATTTTGTCGGTGAAGGTGGACATGGTTTAGCCTTCGGTGGACAATTTGACGGTGAAGGTGGACATGGTTTAGACTTCGGTGGACAATTTGACGGTGAAGGTGAACTTGGTTTAGGCTTCGGTGGACAATTTGACGGTGAAGGTGAACATGGTTTAGGCTTCGGTGGACAATTTGACGGTGAAGGTGGACATGGTTTAGTTTTCGGTGGACATGCTTCTTTAGGTTTCGGTGAACATGGCGGTGAACTTTGCGATGTGCTTGGCTTTGGGCTTTTTGGTGGTTCTTTTTTATTGCCGTAAAATCTTTTTGAATTTATCAAGAATCCATTACGTGTTATTGGTCGGCAACTGCATCCATATCGAATGTGACTCTTCAATATTTTAACATTTTTCTGTACCAGATAAGGACATTTTTTTATATAAAAAAATACATTTATCAAAAAAGTTTTTAGTACTATGATAATGTTAAAGTTATTTTTTTATTTTTAAACTAAATTGTTCATAACAATAATTAAAATAAGTATTTGAATTAAACGATTCTCATGAGAAAATAATGATAGAAATAATCATTTTTTTTCGTTGTTATTTTTATTTGCTACGCTCTTGGCAGAAATGTCCGGTTTCTTGACAGATTTATTGTCGATAAAAGTTTTAGAATCAGCTACCCCTACTCTATTTGATTTTATTTTTTCAATACTTTCTTTCACGTTTTTCCAAACCTTTTGTGGGATACCGCTCTCAACAGCTTTATCTTTCAACTTTTCTGCATACTTTCGCAGCTCTTCTAACCTTCGCTTGAGCTCCATTCGTTCTATTTGTTTTTGTAATTCTTCCCATCTGCGTTTTAATTCTAATTTTTCAGCTCGTTTTTTTAAATCATCAAGTTTTTTTTTCACTTCAAGCCCTTCAGTTTTGGATTTCATAACTTCAGAAATTTCGTTAGTCTTCTCTTTTAATTTACCCGATAAATTACTTTTTTCACTATATTTGACATAATAAAACATCTCCAACAATTGATTACATGAACGAGCGGTAAATACTTGATTGAAATTGATACATGAAATCGACGTCCATGTTTTAGTGAATCTCAACGTCGAAAAAGCCTCTGTATAATTGATGAATTCTTCATTACTGTGAGGGTATCTTGTCAAAGTGTCTAAGTCATCAATTTCCAATAATTTGACTTCTTGCGGCAGGACCTTTTGATACATCCTCGAAAACCGATTGTCATCATCCACATAATCCGCAGCCTGCGGACAGACGGATAGCTGATGTGAAGGAATTCTGGTGTTCTCTTCCGTATAAGTATAAGCACGATAAATAGCTCATTGAGTTTTCCCTTGCACGCGTTGAATTTTTTCTTATATTTGTAAAATCATTAATACATCGGAAATTAAGAAAATTGTACAAAGTTTTCCCACATGAGAATCGTTAATTTCAAAGCGTGGCACTGAGCCCTTGGATTTGTATAAAAATACATATTTCGATTCAATTACCTGCAATAAATCGGCAGAACAACTATTTGGAAATATTGAATCAATCTTGATCGTCCGTTCAAAATGTGACACCAACTGCAACTTTGGTTAAGAGATGGTTGGAATTTCAAGCGTAAGCATTACAATTCAAAGTTCAAGTTTTTATCTCACTTTTGATGATTTAAATGTTTCGACAGCGCTAAAGTCGTGAATACTTGAAACTATGCCGTATCTCCTCCAAATACTTTTGAAACATTTCGTCGTGTCACCCAATTCAATAACCTGTAAAATAAAATATAAAAAATATAATAGAAAGTATAGTAAAATATTTTTTCAGTATAATATGTGTTAAGCATTAATTTATCAATTTAAGTCAGATTTTAAAATTCGGATATGTTTCATAATTAATTTGAACGAAAAATTAAGTGAAATGTATTAATTCGTTCGATATAAAAATTAAGAATATTTGATCGACACAGTTTCGTTATACTTACTTTGTTGTTGCAGCAAAATGCATGGCAATTTCGGCGATTTAAATTTTTCACAACTAATTTGGATACTCGAGAAAGCATGTTCCTATAATTTTCTTAAACTTTTTATTATTTACGAACTTTTGCCAACAAAAACTCAGATGCCGTTGCCGACTCAGATTAGACAGGTTGGGTCTGCTTATGCCATCATTTGTTTATAAATAACGAAACGATGTACTAATGATTTTCATTCGTTTTCGACTTACACACGTACGTGATAGGATTAGCTGTTTATTCTGATGAGTGAAGTTGATCGAGTGAAATTTTTTACGAATATTCGTAGTAGTAATGTATTTTTATTGGACCTGATCATAATGATACATTGCCAGAACACTAAACGAATATTCGAAATTCAAAGCATACGAAATGCCATCTCTGGGAGATCGCGCATGTAAAGAAGATTGAAATAAAATCTTATCGAAAATATAGAAATTCAGAGATGGCCGTAGATAACGTAGATTACGATGTCGATAACTTATCTGAACTTACCTTGTAATAATACTCGATAAAGGGTAGAGTTGTATCAGATCAATAATTCAATATTTTAAATAAAATGTTAGTTATTCAATTGTTTAAATAAATGTTTAGATAAAATAATTATTGATAGTTTTTATCCGACGATAATTAGTATTTTTCTACGATGCAATCATGAGTGATTTTATCATTCTACCATTCAAATTTGTTATTGAAAATTATGTCAACTTGCATTTATTTAAAATTATTATTTTATAGTGAACATTGACATGATTTCTTTTCCGAATAATTTTCTACAAATTAAACTCATATTGCTATTTAAAATTTAAAAATCGTTGGGATTTTTCACTAAAACCCAATTTTCAAAAATGCTATGCAGTCACTTTGCTTTTTTTCCGATAATCCATAATTTATTCTTAAACCTAGTATTTCAGAAAAAATTCTGATTTGACCAACCGTTAGTAAAGTAGATACCGCATCTGATGCTTTTACTCTAAATTGAAATCATTCTAATATTCTACAAAGTAATGCAGCAGTTTGTTAATTGAAACAATTATTTAATATTAAGAGCCTTGCAGATTTACTTGAAAATTAAATTTTCAATAAAACTGCATGTGATCTAAAACCCAGATCTTCTGCAACAATTTTTCAGGTATTCCTGAATGAAAAAAATTTCTTTATTTTTTCTTTTAATCTCGTGCGTCTATACGGTCGTAAGCCTTCCACTTGGGCACTACAACTTTTCAAGGCATATAACTATTTTGGGTACGTATGCGCAGAATTTTTTTAAGGATAATATAACTTAAACTAATAAAAAATGATAATTACGTATATTTCTATATGACATGAGTAATTGTTTAAAAATTTTATCGATAAAAATGTATTTTATTAATCTTCATTTTATTGATGAAAATACATGAAATTTTAATATCCTTCATCTGACCAAGTGATTGTATAATCTGAATATTTTTTCTTGAGTAAATTCGTACTTATTTCATGATCAGCTTTTCCGAATCCCTGTGAAATTGAAAATTTTTCATTAAAAATATATTTCATTTGATCTAAAACGGTTCAACTTTATTTCTACAATAGCGAGAAAACGTAAACATATCGAAGTAGGGGATCTATCTATGCTCTCCTGTATACTACTGTTATTATTGCCGCACGTACGAGGCACTCCCTACTTCTCTAAATTTGCGTTTTCTCGCTATTGTAGAATTAAAGTTGCCACTGAAAAAAATCGCACGGGTAAATCCAGCAAAAATGGACAGCTGGATCAGAAAAAGATATTTTTGTGTCGCGGCAAAATAATTTTGCAAAATTTAAGCAGTAAAGGGTAATTTTTACACCATTCCCTTCGTAAGGACATCCACAATAGGTAAAACCAATTTTACCACGCAAGTTTCAAACATGAATTGGTTTAAATCGGTGTTTTTAGACAAATTGGAAAAATTTAAAAATTCGAACTTGAAAATATATTTACTGAGTACTTTGGGCCATTACAAAAAATTGCTCTTGGTAAATTTCTTTAAATTGCAAATATTCTACGTTAAAAGCGATTCAAAGTAAAAAAAACCGCTAATTTTGCAATTTTCAATCGCGTATATTTACATAAAAAACAATATTTTCAATGTTGCTATCATTTTGTATTGATCTTTGAACATCTCTCTATCAAATAACAATGTTTTTTTTCAGGATTCTTAATGATAAGGCAATTTTATCGCGCTATTATGGGTGTCCTTACGAAAGAAATGGCGTAAAAATTATCTGGAATGACGGAATATAACGTAATATATTACTCTATTTTTCCGACGTTTGCGAAGATATCGCGTCGATTATTATAATTTTGTTTCGTTTCAATATTGAAGAAAAAAATTGTTCATCATCTGCGATCTTTTTCTTTTTTATTAATTATTATTGCATTTAAATAAATTTAATTTATTACCTGAGAATATCCGTAAACCTTGATTTTCTTAGTTTCGGCATCATGTTGAATTCGTCCTCCTCCAACGCATTTAGCTTTCAAATTGGTACTAATTTTTTTTAAAGCAATCTCTACTTCATCGAGAATGTCAGCTGCAATATTAAAAATGGAAATTAAAAACATATTCAAAAACGGTTTCTAGCACAATTCTTAATCAACTTTAACGATGTAAGATTGATATGCATTGTGCATAAGTTTATGATACAGATTGCAAGACTATATACATTTTCGCTTATTTTCTATCGATTTGAACATTATTATAGCTTGACGAATGTTGATCGATTCGTTTGAAAACAACATTTGGACAACCGTAGTTTAGGATTCAGAAAGTTTCTCAAACTTCACCCACAATTAAACGAACTTGAGAAACTGTTTGCTATAAGACTATCGATTAGTTATTGTATTTACTGATATCTAGTAGCATTTGCTAATTAAAAATAAGAGGGCGGGAAATATAATTCCATCGAATTAATGCAGTGTCTCGGTGTGTTCGCGCGATATAAATAACGTGTGCTCTCATTATTAAACGCCTGGCGTTTACACGTGTGCGCGCGAAGCCAGATTTGAGCAAAACGATTCAGAACTAAGAGGATTCCTCCGGCAACGGGTACGATTGTTTGAGCAATTCAAGTGCTATAGTTGTGTGCACGCTAAGTACTTTTGGTAAAAGATATAAGTTTACCTTTACGGGTGTTACATAAATAGCATTAAAGAGACAACAGACTTACAAATATGTGTGATTACTTGTACAAAAAATCACTTTCTCATCCAGTACAAATAGGTTCATATCAAGTTGACTAGCGATTAAATAATTAAAAATACTATCACGGACGTCTTTGCTAGTTTGAATATTTTGTCTTTTACTCAGGGGACGTATCAGTTAGAATTTTCATATGAACAGATGATGCTTGACGAGGCATGCATAAATAATGTAATATACACTTATACGCAGACACCAGACTGCAACTGTGTCTTGTATTTTTAGATTATTACACGAATATGTGACACACTGCATTCCTGGAGGGCAATATAACATTTCAAAGTCAAAAATTTATGTCAAGCAGTATTAAGTATACGAGCTCGAGCTTCTCTCTTTCTCATACGTACTGACGCTCTTTGAAGATATCCAAAGAATATCGTATGGGGGATACTATATTTGTACCTTCAGTTTTTAAGCTCTTGTGCAAATTATACTGTTATTTAATAGCTCATTTTGAACCTTTCTATTCATATTTACAAAAAATAAACTATAGTAATAAACTATAATAAACTATTATACTTGATATTTTCCGGAAACTAAAATAGCCAATTGTTTTATTCATCGATACGAACTCAAAATCATGATTGTTTTGCGCTCGTATTTGTATTTAATATTATTCATATCATTTATTCAGCAACACATTCAACAAGATGAATTTGAAATGCTGTAAGCTCTACATAAATACGAATATCAATTAGCAAGCGGATCATGATGCTCGAGTTGCATCAATAAAATCTCTGAATTAAAATACCCTGAATTAAATAGCCTTTATTGAAAAAATTATAATGTTCACGGGCTGCAATAAGGCTCAGCGATATATCAATTTTATATCTCCATTTTTTTGCACTCTCTGGCAACAATACGTCAAAAATGTGATATTGACGCCTTTTAGGTACTCTTTTACTCTTTTATGAGAAAACAAAGATTTTATAAGCACAAGTAGTTAAAATAATCTCGCAATTGTTTAACGTAAATTTCACCGTTGGTTATTAATTTAATAAAAAAAATTAAAATACACTTTTTGCAAGCTGTTTTGTTGACTATCCAGGTGCGCAGTTTTAAAATTAATTTTTGACTAAGAAATCGCTCACATTTTAATCTTTTATAATCTTTCATCGCCGTAGTTTTCAGTTCAACGTAAACGCAAGCTAACAAATTGCGGCTATTTTTAGAAAGCGAAACAATGGCATATTATAAACAAATCCAATGCGACTAACGAGTTTATGCAGCTTGTAAACGCAAGACACAATCATAAGTTAGGGCAAAGGTAGACGGTAGAGGGATGAAAACAAAAAGCAGTCGTAATCTTAGTTGAACGCACGAGAGCGACGGGCATAGATTAATTGGTACCTTAATTAATTTTGTTCCGTCGTCGTCGAGCAACGTCGTACAAGTCGCAAGTCGCTTTGCCTCGCGTATATATATAATATATATAAATACATTATATACCTGTGCCCGTACCTCAGCGGCTATATATAGAAGCTATATGTACATACCGAAGCTGATATATACACGTATACGCACGTATACATACATACATAAGGCTCGTTAAGGGTGTTAAATATATACCGCGGTACAAGTGCAATGTGCATGTGTGTAGATAAAGTTATGATGTTTGTACATCATAAATGTCTCATTTTACGTATCTGGATGTATTTTAATTAATTTTTTTATGGAAAACAACTTCGATCAACGAGTTCAGTGGTGTTATGACAAACTGATAAAAAAGTTGAATATTTTGCTTGATTAAACGTGGAGCTGCTTTCACACTTCAAGATTATCAAACATAACATGAATGGATATTTTGTCTTATTTTTCAAAGGAAATAAATTGTAAAAAAATGCTGTAAACAGTGCTGTTTGTAATGCAATAAAATCCAGTAATAAAATAAAAGAAAATTATTTTGTATTCGTTATAAATTTTTCATTCTCCCCTTGCACAATCCATTCGCATCTAATTATAATAATCGACTCGATAAACTTTTCTTAAAGTCAATCTAGCCGGCATTTTTAAATCCGTACACATGCTATAAATTCAAGTGTTGATAATTTTTTCAATCCGAACGAAATTTCTTAACGAAAGGAAACTCTTCGTTATAGCAAGAACATCACATACTATTCTTGGCTGTTTTTTTTATTTTTTTATTATTACCTGCTCGATTGACCGCATCAAGATGAATTAGGTTGACCAGTCAATGTCACAGGACAACAATCAATTACCAAGTTAAGCGACACATTATTAGCACACGCACACACACGTGGCTGGAGGATGCGCAACATTAACGTTCGCGTTTCGGCGATTAATTAACTGAGCTGCCCTGTATGCGTAGTATTGATCCAAAGTTCATAATATTGTACACGTATATTTCCAGAACGATGACATTATTCATGCTTATGTATAATTGCAAGCGAATGCTCGGAGATTATACGTGGAAAATGAATTTAGCTTTGTGCATTACGTCAAAGACTAATGTGTGAATACTCGATTTCTGGTGTTGCTTTGAAAGTCGATTTTTAAATAATCTTTATCAGTGCAATTCTCATTTTATATATAAATATTAAAAACTCTTATAGTTAATTTTCAAATTTAATGCTGATTAGTAGTTTTGATTAATCTCGATTATTAGTTCAGATTTTCAGTCATTTGCAGATTTTCTTATTAAAAATAGCAATTAAATAATGAAGTGATGCTAACGAACATAGTGAAAAGAAATAAAAATTGTAAAATACTAGAAAAAAACTCTACGATACTCAGACAGCAATAACTTATTTAAAAAATTATCATTTTTAGTCTGACCACAAGACGTATTAAATTTTCAAGCCTTTTAGACATTTATTACTATTATAACTTATTCATTTCTTTTAGAAAAAGTATGGAGAGCTCCACAAGCCACAAACAAAAATTTTAAAACAGCAAACGGTTTTTCGTGTAGGTAGATAATATTGCCATTCACAAATCAGATGAAAGAGTCGAACGTGAATCGAGGATCAGAAATCGCAAACGATTGAACGTTTCCGAGTGAACGTGCATGTACAAGATAGACCCAATAGAGATTTATTATATTATACCATCTATATATAGGTGAAAATATAGGTAGTACCCGAGCTCTGGATCTTTCTTTAATCCCACAGTAAAGCTTTTATGTTACGCATGACAGGTAGGTAGTCAAATTTAAACACGGTATATTTTTTGTATAAAAGATTTATAATTTAATTTTAAATGTCTACAAAAATCTTGGCAAAGCCTTTGGGATTTCTCCGTTGCTTATTCTTTTTTTCTCAAACATTGTAATTAAATTTAATTTAATTAAAAACGAATTAGGCCACGATATAACGTCTGATGAGCATAAAGTCTCTTTGAGAGATGAAAACAAGAACGATGAAATGAAAGTATTATAGATTCGCGTATAAAGAACTACCCGTAAGATATCGATATGATCGTTAAGAACGGAGAAAGTCGATATACCCCGCGTGAGTGGTGCTCAACAATAGTTTGAGATGTTCATTGACATATTATCTAAGATCGTAACATTTCTCAACAAAGAAACAGCACTTTTATCTATTAGATCCCGTGCACGAGGAACTCGAATAGTAAATAAAACGGAAAACCCTTATAAACGAGATAAAAACGTCGAGTGGTATCAAAACGGACATGCACAAAAAAGCCCCTAATTACAACTGTTCAAGCATGCACGTCATAAAGAATGAAAAAAGTGTCCTTTTTTTTATATGGCGCGCGTTATTACACTTTTGCAGGATCGAAGGGAAAATATTTTCATTTGCTACTATTGCGAGAATTCAAACGGAATTACGCAACTCCAGGCTATATATGGCTATGTAGCTTATATATAATAAACATAGCTGGCTGTCGGCAAGCGAGTGGTTTATAATGACCTACAAAATAACACCCTCGCGCGCGACTCGAGCTTACACGTCTTAAAATTGTACACGGTAATAGAACGAGGAAAATTTATTATACATCCGCGTAAATCACTCGTAATTCTATATAATATGTATCACGCCTCTAATTGACACTGATGCACGTGACGATTGTTCTTGGCGCGAGAATCTCTACAGCAAACTAAGTTTCCTATGTACATTGGCGCGCATGTGCAGCACGTATATTCATGTACAAAATGTACCACAGAGTGAATCAAGTGATATATGCTCTTTAATTATGCCATAGAAATTATTCATTGTTGGCTGTTCTATATAGGCCAAGCGTCAAATCCTAATTTTTCCTACTCCACGCCACGTGTCGTACATAGCAATCAAGTGCCATACATTTTTCATAACATTCAGTTTTTCTTACTATCTTAATCGGGAAATATTTAACATCGATAAACAACTGTACAACAGAGTTACTTTTAATGTGTGAGACGCGTACTATGGTTAACGTAAAAAAAAGATGCTGGGTATAAGGCGGGAGCTATTATAGATTTCTATATAAAGTAAATATTAAATATTAAATATATTTTCTTACCATTACATCTTTGCCCGTTTGCAAAGTGCTAACCTAGTTAGCTGCATTATAAGTCCTTCATGAGACCCGAAAAAGGTATGAGTTTGCATTGCCGCGCAATCGGCCGATAGAATAACAATTGAGGGAACTATTTACATTGGTCGGTAAATAATTTCCACTAGCTGAATAGCACCTTCTCTGACGAGCGCCAATTAAAACGTCGTCGGCTAGAACGGGATAAAATTGTACTTCAAAAAGCACCAAAAAAATCCATTACTCGTCTGACTCGAGCAAGGCTCTATAGCAGGACCAAAAAGCTGTTTCAACGACTCTGCACGCCGATACATAATTCGTCCAACGGGCGAAGCTTTTAAAATGACTGAAGTATTCATAGCGGCAGCAAAATAATCGATAATCTAGACTCTTGTTTGAGCTGGCTATGCTGTATACCATATAAACCGAGCCGCAGACCAAATTTTCCAATTTCACTCGAGCGCGCGGGCACGGGACAAATCGATTTTTTCGCAAGTACGAATGCAAAAATAACGCGAACGCACTTCCATCGCTCGTATCCTAAAAAAATGCTATTTTCTTCGGTTAGCTACGCGCGACCGTAAAATTTTTTCCTTTTCTGCATTTCGGATCCGTTTTACACCGAATGCGGACAAAGATACACAGCCGGTAAATGTATACCTGATATAGTGCATCCAATCATGAAAAAAAGGAAAAAAATTGATTACAAAAAATGCCTTATGCCATACAGGCATGCTGATGCTCTTCATCTTTTTTAATACACGCGCTTTATTTTAATGAAAATGGAGCTCTGCCTTCAGCCTGTTTGTCTAGATCCTTTGTCAAGACCTTATTCTTTCCTCACTCTTTCTCATTGTTAAACCAAGCGCGATTCTTTCATTTGTGATGCCTCCCTGTTGACTCTTCTTGTATATTTTATTTGCGCTGACGTTCTGTTTTAGAGCTTTTGCTGCTACACGGATGCATCAAATGCCTTTACAAATAGACAGCCTAGATCGGATATCACGTATTTGTTTAGAGCTTGAAATCGAACGACATAGCTTTTTTCTCTAAAATTTCAACCAATTCAGTCACGGCTGAAAAGTAATTTTTTCTTAATTAAATATCGCGCATACCTTTTTTAACGTAAAAAAGATACATATCGCCATAGTACGAGTATTGGATTAACACTTCTCACACACGGCAACAAAATTGGTGAAAAAGAATCCGAATAAGTATAAAATTTCAAGTGAAAAGCTGAAAATGTAGAAAACTTCTTTCCAATAAAAAAAAAGTAAATTCAATTTTCGTAGTTTGAAAAAAATTGAGCCAGTTTGAAAGTTTAATCCCGTGAAAATACTCGAAGATTAAGCTTTTGCGACTGTTTAGTATACTCGATGTGTCATTGAGGATCGGCAAATGCAAATAATTTTTCTCGATCGAGGGAAAAGAGATGTGCTCGTACTTGATTGACTCTTGAAAAATGTTTTATACTTTGTATATACACACACACACACACGTGTATAAGAGAGTAGTGTGGTACATACGCAGTGAGTAAGTGAGAGAGAGAGAGAGAGAGAGCAAGTGTGTAGTCGAGCATGATGCAAATTTTATCATGACAACATCGTCCCGCATTTTCCTCCAAAGAAAATGTAATATTCTTTTGTGTTTCAATCGATATGCTACACACGATGCTCAAGTTGTGTAAAATGCTTGGAGTAGGAAGATTGCATCGCTCGCATTCAATTCTCGAGATACAATACGAAACAGTACGCTGAAATTCTAATCATCAGTGCACGCGTACATGTTGTACACAAAAAGAAAAAATGCCCCCTACAACCACACACGCACTTTGTGCGGTCTTTCAGAGAGACTTGTTCATTTCCTCATATAATATAATATCGACGCGTGTATGTATGTGCGGATCACGTCGAACTAAGCGCGCTATAAACCGCAAACGTCAGGTTTATTCTTGTACTTTGCTGCGCGTATAGAGGACCAATGCCTGAAAGAGAAAGAGAGGAAAATGTCGATTTATAGTGCGTATACGTGTTAAGCCGACAATAACAGCTGAGCGTGCGGAATAGAACTCTCGATGAGAAATTCCACTTTCGTGTCACAAGCGCGCCGCACAGTTAGACAAAAAGACACGCGGCTACTAGTTGCCAGCTTTATATATTACACATTGTTTTCCATTCTATTTGCACACATGTAAAAGAGAAAAAAAGAGCTTACTTTTCTTATGAAATAGAAAATCTTACAAGAGTAAACATGCACACCCCTACTTTTTTACGCTCGCGAGCTTTTTTTATTGCATTTCTTTTTTAGAGGTACTTCTAGCGAACGATGATTCACCAAGTTATACATTAACTAGCGAATTTCCTCGCTCGCTAACGCTCGCTCGGTTTAGTCAGAATTTTGTAAGAATTTTTAAGAAAGCAAGAAATATAAAATAAATTTTTACAAGGTATATACCAGGTATATATAATGTATATACCTTGTATTTACAAGGTATGTACCAGGTATATACAATCTATATACCTTGTACAATGTACCTATCCTGTAAATACAAGGTATTTATTATAATACTATATACATTGTAAATACAAAGTATTTAAAATATATATACCTTGTAAAGACAAGGTATTTATTATATATTTACATTGTAAATACAAGGTATATATCTGTGGTGGAAAGGGAGAACCGACCAACTCCATTTTTCGCGTTTTCGAGAAAAACGTGTTTAAAGTTGCGTATGAACGCGTAGCTAGACGCGGATGACTAGAGCTCTTTACCCATGATATTTTAACCTATTATGAGATATCTTTTGACCAGTGTATCTATCAAATTGATAGCGTAGGTGCGGAGCCAGATTAGGTGGACTTGGTCGGTTTGCCGGGAAACGGTTTGCGAC
>CACVKI010137000.1:0-26707 GCA_902732785.1 Trichogramma evanescens | reverse complement strand
GGACCGCTGCTTTTCACTATCTTCATAAACGATTTGCCACGGGTACTGAGGAAGTCGCGTCACATTATTTATGCTGATGATACGCAAATTTTCGCACACGCTAGACCTAAGCGTATTGGGCAGCTCATTGACGCTATCAGTGCGGATGCAAATGCAGTGGCGGACTGGGCGGTTCGAAATAGGTTGAGGCTGAATCCTGGGAAGACGACAGCAATGTTTCTTGGTAGTCTATCCTACACGTCGAGAATTGATCTTGAAACAGTTCAGAGAATATCGATCCAAGGTTTTCCCATCGAATATTCAACCTCTATTAAGAGTCTCGGTGTTGCAGTGCATCCTTGTTTGCGTTGGGATTCGCAGGTGAGCTCCATAGTCTCGAGGTCGCACTTTGCCCTTCGATCTCTGCGTTTTTACCGTCGCTCTCTATCTTTCACGGCAAGAGTGCGGCTCTGCGTCTCATTTGTGCTGCCTCAGCTTGATTACGCGGCTGCTGTCTACAACTCATTGACGGTGACTCAAAATCTAAGACTTCAACGGCTACAGAACGCATGTGTACGCTTCGTATACGGATTCATGCAGTGGCGTGAGCACGTGACACCTTATAGACTCGCACTCGGTTGGTTGTCTGTGAAGCGTCGCCGAGAGTATTTGGTCGCATTGCTAGCTATTAATATCATCCGGAATCGTTCACCCGCGAACCTGGCTGGACGCTTCACATTGACATCTTCTAGGCCAAATCTACGTCGCTCTGCTCGGCGTCAACCACCCCCTTTATGCTACTCTGCACCTCGTACATCGTCTTTTAATAATTCTTTTGTCATCACGGCATCTCGCATACTGAACGCAATGCCATTTCAAATTGATTTTTTCGACACCAACACGGACCATAGCACTGCTCTGTACAATCATTTTTTTGAACTTGATAAGGCCGATTGGGCCGACCGTTGTCGAGCAGAAAACCTCATCCTCATCCCTCCTGCCCTTGTGGGAAGACTGAACTTATCGACAGAGAGAGCCTGAACAAGCCAAATGTTTACTAAAGTTTTTCTATCGTCGTTGTTTTTTGAAGTATTATAAGTAATTACTGCTCTTGTATGTATCTTGTATGTAAATATTATAATTAAAAATTCAAATGTATATTTTTGCCATATGGGCCACATGGGGTTCTACCCCAAGGTCCGAAATAAATAAACAAATCAAATCAAATTCTCTCTCTCTCTCCGCACGCACATACGCACGCGTATATATCCGTTTATCGAGCGGTCAAGTTGACAAAGCTAGGTATATAGGATAGCGAACGCGAGCAAATCGATCAAAAGACCCAACCGTCTGTGTGAACTACTTGGCATTGTAACTTACGCAGATAATTAATGCAAAATCAAGCGCAAGCCTATACGTATACGTTCGTTCGATGACAACAAAATAATCCAAAAACTCGGATGTAACTCGGGTCGTCGGGGCGCGCGTCAACTGCATAATAAGGGTTGAAGCGAGCAAGATCGATTTAGCGTCCCCGTCTTGGCGCGCTGTCAGAAAATGAGCTGAACTCCCGTACACCTACCTACATTAACACACACGCACCTTATGTATAGCACGGACGACGACGACGACGACGCTCAGGGAGCAGCAGCGTGCGAGCTTCCACGTATCGCTAATTTGCGCCAGGGATCTCTCAAAATATCGTGTGTGTGCCACGTATGTGTGTATGCGTGCAGTGCACCCAGGAGGGTGGCTAACTTTACAAGTTCCCTCCCTCTCTCCCCATCTCTCGTTCACTCGTTGATTCGTCATTCCTCGTGCAGTATATACGCGCACCAAGCTAGAGCGCAAATTGCCACGTTCGCCCAGACGATTTTTATCGCTGAAACCTCCGCGTATATACGTTATTTCTCCTTTTCCTTTTTATTTCTCATTTCCTCGGCACGCGGAATAAACAACACATGCGTTTTTTTTCGATTCGACCGTAGAGATTCGCGCCTGTGTGCAGTACAAGTCAAGTTATTTGATTTCAATCGCGTATATATACGAAATAAAAGTCTCGACTCGAGTGTACGTAACTCAGCTTGTACAGCGCACAGGCGCCGCGCGCGCAATATCGTTTTAATCACACGAGAGTTGCAGCCAGCAAATGGCTTGTTGCTGTACGAGCTTAAGCGCGCTGCACTATGGCTGCTGCTGCAAGCTCAAGAACGTCACCGCGCAACGCTTACTGCATAAGCCAATCCAGTGATAATCCGCCTGTGCCGCGGCGCGCGCGGCTATATAGAGGCCAGAGGCGCCGCAAAGACATTAACTATTCATCATTCCTATAGTCGTGCGCGCACTGGAGAGATATATCTATATATATAGGAAGCGGCACACTTGCTGGATTGTAGCAGTTAACAGCTCTAAACCAGTTTTGTCTTCGAATGTACTATATATCCCGAGCAAACAACTTTGGATGATATATATAATATAAATGCATCGATGACGCGTCGGTGTGTATGATTTCGTTGCACGTTGTGCCTTCGGAATTAAAACGTGCAAGTTTCCTTACCAGAAAAAATCCTTTCCAACGTACTCTCGATGGAAAAGATCTCAACACGTACAATTATCATGACTTTTCCACTTGCAGATTTACAGATTTTAAGGTACCTCGCCATCTAGCGGCGAAGATTCCAATTGCTCGACTAAATTGTCATCGTCGAAAAAAAACATTCTTTTCTCAGACGAGTCGTAACGGAGTTTGTTGAACTCTTCGTGCGGAGGGAGTTAGCTTGGTATCAGATAAGGAGCAATTAAATTACACGTCGAAGGCAGCGGCTGCGGGTGAGATACGCTCGCATGCGTGTGCGAATTATCATAACCGATCGCGCAACTCTCGGCCACGCCGCATATATATATATTCCGAGCTATATGCATCACTTATACACGATAAGTATATAATCTATGTAGTTGCGAACGACTATAGGCAAAAGCCGGAGACACGCATAACTCAATCTTCAATTTATAAGCTCGCGTGCGTGCGGCTGTACGGTAGAATGACACATGCTCACGCGCGCGCGTCGCGTACTGTACGTGAACGTGATTCGATTACGTAGTCGTCGTCGTCGTGGCGATGTCTTGAATGGGTGAGCGTCGACGACGAGAGATCATATACGTCTTTGCGTTCGTACATACACACACAGATATCGACCCTATACACATGTGCGTGTGTGTATGTTTGCCTGTTGATATTTGTATATATCACGTGTATATAAACGCGCAGATGTATAATACACGTCGTCTCGTCTTTGACGACGCCGATCTTTTTCCGTTTCCGCATCTATAATACGTGCGTCTGCTGCGTCGTCGTCGTGTCGTACACAGGTTACGTCGTCTTGCGCGGAAATTGCGTAATTACGAGAGGGCGAAAGAATACCCGGAGAGAGAGAGTCGAGCTGCTCCGTAAAGGCCTTGTGTTTTAACGGCGTCGTTAAAACAGCTACTACGGCACAAACTCGAGACGAAAACGCGCCGCGCGCAAGGTGTACGTTATGGCATTCCCGAAGAGGCGCCCTTTTACATCGATTTATATGCACACACACACACACATAGTTACATAGGCTAAGTTCTCGTAGGCATTTTCTTCTTCGGCGCTGCGCTGAGCTGAAATTCCGAGGCGAGCACAATGTATAACTCACGTAAGCGAGAAATTGTGTAGAGAGAGAGAGAGAGAGAGAGCTTGCACTATACTGCACGGCGGCCATGAGGCCAAGTTGAGGGGGTGGTAGCGTTGGTGGTGTAACAACGTAGGCTATACATAATACGGAGGGCAAAGTATGTGGGATTTATGCCTCGCGCTTCTTTCAGACGGCGATGTCAAAGTCAAGGTAAAAATGATAATATTTTTTTTTACTTACGTTGCGCTTCAACACTAAATATTTTGCGATGAATAGTTGAGCGAAGCGCTTCTAAAAATAAGTTTTAAATATGATGAATCGTAGAAAACAAGCTGAAACGTTCTCATCCTCGTATACATCGCTACACTGGGGCATCGGGGCATATATACTATTCACAAGTTTAGAACGATATATATCAACAAATGATATCGTATCGACGAAGTTGGGGATCGCGTGAGAGAGAGAGAGAGAGAGAGTAAGATCGAGGTTCGGGAGCATATAACGACGAGACTTTTTAATGGTCGGTAAAGAAAAGTTCCTTCCTTCTTTTTGTCTCTCGTGTACGCGATATAGCAGAGATCTCTCTCTCTCTCTCGTCTTCGGAATAAGATTCTCTCCTCTCCCTTTTTCTTTTTCGCACGTGCATATACTAGGGTCCATTTCTCTCTTTCTCTTACTCTCTCTCTCTCTCTCTCTCTCCCTCTGTCTTTCTTTTTTTTTTATTTTAACGTGCACAGAACCTCTTTTTTTCTCTCTCTCTCCCGGAGAAAAAGTTAATCGTATATACTTTACTCTACTCGGGCGCGTTCCATTTCTCTGTGTATGTGTGTGAATAGCTGAAGCGCAATACACGAGGTCGTGCGCTTTGGACTCGCGCGCAAGTTCGCATTATGCGAAACTTTTCCTAATTTCCACTTGCGAGCTTTCGAGCTTTTCTGTGTATGTGTACGTGTATGTACTGCAGCTCTTTCTAAAACAAATTTTTATTTTCTTCCTCGCGCGCGCTCACGCTCACGCCCAGAGGTGTGCAACGAGATTGAAAATCATGGCACGCGGCGGGTCGAATTACAATTTTTTGCCGACCGCAAGGTATACTATTAATTGAGCGACGACAGAGGCCGCACACGCGCGAGGACGCGAGCGGATTAAATTTAATATAGGATATATCGACGTAACATCCTTTCAATACGGCCCGCGCGCGCAAATAGAGCTAAAATTAATCGACGATATAGTACAGTATAAGCGCGCGCGAGTCTATAATATATAGCGCGGCACACACATAGTTCATTAGCCGCCGTGCACTTAATTTGCCTACGCTGCTGCTTTATCGTGGCTGCATGCGGCGAGCTCGCGCTAGAGAGCTTATCATCGCTTGCAAATCTCTCTCAGCGAGCGAGCGAGAGAGAGAGAGAGAGAGAGAGAGTATCCTGCAGGGATGAAATACGATCAAGAGAGAGAGAGAGAGCGAGAGAATGGCGTGCAGCTGGTTAACCGTGTACAAAAATAATGCGCCGAGGATCGTTTGAGTTTTTTAGCTTCGTGCGATTTCGATATCAGATATAGAGCAGCCGGAGTCGGATTTGCAACGAGTGAAAGGTCAAAATAGCACGACGACTTCTATACTGGCGGGTCTCTCTTTGCCTTTATTTAGTAACAAATCATACTCTGGCAGAAATGCTTGAAATAATAATAGCTTGTGACGAAAAATGACCATTAAATGTTTTTAAACGCGCTGTTATAAATTGACTTATTTTCGGTTATTTTTCTGTTACAATTGCGCTACAAATATTTACAACCATTTTAAATACGATAATAATACTTTCGGTTTCCACCACTAGATGGCAAATGACTTTAATAGATGAAATCTACAAGTGGCAAAGTAAAAATAATGGTATTTCAATAATCTTGGCATCAAGTGTATGTCTCAACTCGTCTGAACATTTTTCTCGATCAGGCGATCAAAGTAAATACTAATACTCGATCTCTGCGAGCATCGATTTTCTCGTTAACTTATATTCAATAGTGTTGGTGCGAAACTTTACTTTAGTGTTAATAAATTATTGTTATATTTGTTACTTAATAACTGGGTCATTCATTCGTCGATCCGACGGCCGCACAATAACTCGAGAAGAGTAACGGGCAAAAAGCCAGTGTTTAGATAAACCCTGCTCCCCGTTCCTTCGCTAATTTACAATAGGCAACATAGTTTTTGAACCTTCGCCACTAGATGGCGAATACCTCAATCTGTAAATCTGCAAGTACCAAAATGAATGTAATTGTATAAGTTAAAGCATGGTATTTTATGTATTCAGAGCTGCTGTTTCTGTGAAATCTTATTTTTAAACAAGAATCGGAAATTCCTTCAATTTTGCCTAATTGAATAAACAAGAGTTCTTAATTAAAATTCAGAACAGAGACGTCACCACACCCTCGTCTTCTATACACCATATTTTCCAGATGAAGCTCTCTGCAACGCGCTGCGCCGTCTTTCTCAATTCCGCGCAACAGCCGCGCGCGCGCGCGCAAAGAGTCGATCGAAAAAGATAAAAGCCGAGCGCGCGCGCGAGTCGTTGCATTTACGACCCCGCAGGTGGTCGTAAATATGAGCGAATCAAAGTACAGGGTATATAGCAGCGAGGTATATATGTATGCAGACAGCAATAAAATATCAAGCAAAGCTGCAAAAGCCGCGTCGGCCGCGGCGGCGGTGCAGGAGGGAAAACAGCAGTAGCAGCACGTCTATCCTATAGCCGCACTATATATATAACGTAAACTTTCCGCACAGATCGGGAATAAACTTCGTATAGCTCCGAGGTGAATTCGTGTCTTGAAAATATTTTGTCGTCCTTCGTCTATCTCGCGTCGATCGCAGAACAGATGTACGTACGCATATATAAAGGAGGAATAACATGGCGTCATCGGCACGCGACACACGCACTACATGAAAATCTGCAAACCCGTTACGAGTGCGATATATACATTAATAATAATATACGTACGAGCAATGATTATAACGAGCGACGATGATACAAGATTAACGAGCCCGCGGCGCACACACACACACACACACACACAGCAGTACAGAGCTGCTCGTGTCAGAGACGACGGTGTGCGAAGGGAGGTACAGCGACGGCAGGGGGGGATTGGATTAATCATGCGGAAACTATAGTAATTATCAGAGAGTGAGGCAAACAAGCTACGTGTACTCCATCCATTACGACTACGACTACTACTACGACTACAGCGCGGCGCTGCTTCCCACTGGAGTTTGGTCCCTCTCTCTCTCTCTCTCTCTCTCTCTCTCTCTCTCTCTCAATCTCCCGATCCATCGCCCCCGTGTTCCATTACTTGATTATTATATCAATTGCGATTAAAATGGATGCGCGAATCCTTTTGCCCCGAAATTTATATACAAAACCGGACCACGAGGCTACATTTATCGAGCTTCGATGCACGTTCGATCGCAGTAGCAGCAGCAGCGGCAGCAGCAGCGTGCAATATAATATCCTTCCGAAATTAACGCACGCATCCTGGCGCGCGCGCGCGCGCGGTCAGTAGTACAGCTAAACGCTCGATCAGCGCGAAAAGTATATAATTTTTGTTTGCCGATTTCGGGGGTAAATTTTTCGCCACAATTAACTGAGGGGGAGGGGGGCAAGTCTGCGCGTGACGCATCGGGGGCTGGCACCACGTATAACGTACCAAGCCACGCATGAAAAAAAAAACACACACACACACAGAAGGAAATTATGCTTCGAAAAAAGCTCCATCGACCGAAAACTCCGTTTGTAGCCGTGCGGTGCATGAGTGCGTGTGTGTTTATAAACGCTGTCATGAGGGGGACTCTGCTGCAGTATAGAGCTCAAGATATATGTATCATATACTCGCAGTCGGTTAGTCAAGCGTTGAACCATGTCTGCGAGAAGCGGTCTTGGCTCTCCGTATCCCTTGCCGAACTTACGCTAACGGCGTACTTATGACTTTACGTGCAGTTTGGGGTCTCTTTCTCTTTTTTTTTTACAAAATTTACATTTTAAATTATACAACTTCGTGAAACGGTGGAAAAATTGATACGCATCTTCGTTTTATTTCTCTTTTTTTTGTCAATTTTAAAAGGGACCGAAGTAAATATTTTTTTGGAAAAAAATTAAAAGTAAAAATTTTATTGCCTGCACAGCCGCGCGGCGTGCACTCGGATAAAGTGGTCACAACTTTATTATATTTTGCTTTTATACCGCCGTACGTGCATGTATATATATAGGTCGGTTTATGGACCTTTCAAGTGATGCGCCTGCAGTGTGATTCGATTTCGGTAACTCAAAACACTGGCCCGCTACACTGCTCTATATACGACTTTTTTTTTATTCTTTATACGTTGCTGCTGCTACTACTGCCGTACGCAGAGAGGAGCGGATTGAGAAGAAAAATTCGCATGCAGGTCATGTTGCGCGTATTGAAAGTATTGTCCGTTGATCCAATACGATGAAATGAGTATTAATGTCGATTATTGATTTTGTGGATCAAGAGGCAAAGAACTTGATGCGTTTTCCAGGGTATTAAATTTGGCATTTAGCATTATTTTTATAAAGCAATAGAAATGGAATTGACCACTTGCGGGTTAGCGGTACGACATCTACAGTCAATGATCTAACTATAAAATGTAATCTGTTCATAAAAAAGCAGTTTCGACAAAACTGGTGGTGAGCTGCACGCATATGGCTCATATACAATTATTTTGACTTTGCCACTTGCTGATTTGCAGATGAAGGTACTCGCCATCTAGCGGCGGAGACTCAAAGTACGCATTATCGTCGAAAACTGGTCTAAATTTTTTGGAACAATTTAATTGTCATTTTTAGGTCATTTAACATATTCTTAAAATAGCGTTGATATAAAAATAAAAATCAACAATAACAATACAATCAATGGTAATTTAAAACATCTTTGAACTCAAACTTAAACTCTTAAAGATTGTGAATGGTCATTTTTTTGGTCACTAGGTCAATATATTAATGTTGATAATTTCTACCGGTGCAAGAATCATCGATTTATTTCATGGAAACATAGTAACCGACCAATAACGAATTCGGAGCCTATATAAAGTCAAGCCGTAATCAAAAACACTAGCCTAGATAATAAACTGCATCAAAGAGCAGCTCGGCTTTTTTACACACGCGCTCGCGCACACACACCTATATATTTGCTTTCGTTGATTATACAGATAGAAAACTTCTCTCGCAAACATTTTATCGCTACAGTCCCCCGTTTAGCTCTATATCCTCTCTCACTCTCTTTCCGGGCTCTATGATCTGTAAAACGAAATGTTCACTGGTCGTTGGCGCGCGAAACTGCGGTTCTCTCTCTCTCTCTCTCTCTCTCTCTCTCTCTCTTTCTTTACCTCCCGCTCTCTCACTCTCTATCTATATCTAAAGCAAAAAGCTTGCGTGCGCGTTGGCACAGTGGCATGAGCTGCTGCTGCTGCTGCTATATAGGTGCGCTCTCGAAACTGACACTAGACATCGCACTCCGTGATTTTATTATGTTACAAAGAGCCCTTTTAATTGCTCCACCTGCAGGTAATTTTATTACTTTTTGCCCAGTTTCTTGGAAAATCGAGGGAATACTATATATACTATATATACGTATATAAATATTACGATCGCGCGAGCTTTTAAGCTTGGGGCGCGCGCCGCGGACTTTTAACGCGAGCGAACGAAATTTATGAGTTCGTCGTCGTTAAAGCTTATTGTAACGGGCAGGCAGGCATGAGACTGTGGATTGAAAAAAAAGGAAAAGAACGACTCTTTGGACAACTATGTTTAATTTTTCCGATCGAACTTATAAAGAATTCGCGCGCGAGCGGGGGGTTATCATCCTCAAGACCTCGATTTGACGACACAGCCGATATTACAAATCATATATAGCTATACAGCTAGAGAGGTATAGTAGCAGAAACAGCAGCTCGGCTATCATCCGATTTTAAAAGGGCTTCGTCGTTTAATTAAATCACACGCCGGAGTATCGCACGCTCGCGCAGCTCTTCATTATTGCTACACGCGAGTGTGTATATATATATGTGTGTGCATATATATACAAAAACGCAAGAATGTTGCGAGTGGAGATTCAATGATATTTTGAAGTATGAAAAAAATTGAAAGAGAATGTTAAAATTCATTCGTACGTCAAAATTCATTCGGATGATGCATTGAAAAGAAGCGAACGTATATATTTTTTTTGAAAACAAACATAAGGTGATGTCGGGACAAATTATTCGGCTTAATTATATACCGCAAATTGTATCTTGTACAGCTTAATTGCGCTCGCCGTTTATATATATCTGTACAACTACTGCTGCGACGTCGGTTTGACTTTCATTCGGGTCTTATCATTAGCGAAAAGGGAGAAGAGAGAGAGAGATTTTTTCATCCGGGCAATCGTCGCTTCAAGACGTTCCTCTCTCTCTTTCTTCTTTCTTCTTTCTCTTTTCTTTGTCTTTCTTTTTTACGCTTTTGTTAATAGGGCAAGGGGTATAACCCGACGCGCGGCTTCCGCTAGCTGCTGCTGCTGCTGCTGCTGCTGCTGCTACTGCGGAGAGTGAGATAAAAGTTCGCTGCTGCTGTTACGAAAGGAATACAAAAGAGAAGTGCAGCAGCACGCGGGGTTACTGTCTCAAGCGTGAGTCGAAACGCTTAAAAAAAAAAAGAAGGGAGGAGAGTGGATATAAGGATCAGCGGAACGCCAGCGAGTAGCAGCAGACGATTATTTCCTTAAAGTTTAATTAGCGGAATTAAAGAATATTAGACGCGGAATAAAAAGTATATATCTCGCGCAAAACGAGATGTGTATACGTAGTATAGTATATACTCAGAGCCGCAGCAGCTATAAAGTCGATGAGATTTATCGATCTTGTTGCAACTCGAAGCCATATACAAAGGATACCTCATTGCTTGGAAAAGAAAAACGACGGCATTATCCATGTCGCGACGTGTATTCGATACGAGAGAGAGAGAGAGACTATAGTAGTATAGTGGTATAGGCGACGAGGGCAATAATTTTCACCCATATAGAGCCCGTTTGTGTGCGCATGGACGCGGGATTAAAATGCATTTATAGTGTGATCGTGCACGCGCAGCAGAGAGATTCGTTAAAACATTTTTTTTTTCTATCAAATTCAACTACGGATTGATCTAGTGGGCACTCGAAGTCGTCGATCTCGAACTAATTCGTTATCCCCTGCCGCCGGCGGAAATTTATGATCTTTTTTCCCTGAAGTCTCTCGACGAGCAGCGGCTCGAAGTATATATAAAAATTGAATGCAGCGCAGAGAGACTGACTGACTTTGCGCGACTGTGAATAGTCATTTTGCCGAGGCCAGCGCGCAGGTTGAAAAAGTTTTCTCAAAAAGAGCCTTTTTTTGCGCCTGCCTGTCTTGATGATCTGCCATTAGAGCCTTTTTTCTATTCATATAACCCAAGATTTATCTACAACGAAGTATACTATATACACACAGGTAAAAAAAACTTAATTTGCAAGAGCTACGAAGCTTGCGCGCGCGCGCGCGATCTCGAGGAAAGAGCACAGAAAAAAAAGCTGCTGGAGAGAAAGACAAAGCGAAGATGATATTTTCAAACATCAAAGAGGGACGAGAGTGAATATTTTACGAGTCAACGCTGAAACTTGAATGGAGTAAAAAAAAAAAGGGGGGGCGACGTGGAAAATCTTGAAGTCACCACCGCCGCCGCGCAGGCGTGAATTTATTCAGCGTGTGTTATTTTATACATGCAAATAGGAAAAAATAACGAAGCTCGTGAATTTCGATCGTACATCAGAGCCATATAGCAGAAAGTAAAGAGACAATAAGTATGAAAAAAGAAGAAGAGATGCTGTGTGAATCGCGACTGTATGCGGAACGGCATTGGCACGATCTCGCGTACGTAGCAAAAAAGCCATACGTTATTATGTACGATCATTCGCTCGAGACGCGCACCGCAACTTATACTCGAGTATTATATACATTTTTGGATCGTCAAAAGATTTTCGTTAAGGGGTGTGCGAACATTTTTTAAACGAATTTGAATTTAATACTAGTGGATATATCAAAAGAGTCTCTCGCTTATTTATAAATACATATATACGCGAGCGTTTAAGGTTTGACGAACGCGTCATTAGTTCCAATTGAGCGCAGACGCACTTTGCACCGCACTATATATACTGACATAGCAGTAGTAGTAGCAGTCAGCGACTCACGAGACACTTTACCGATGAAGTCGAGCGACGACCGAGCGCTGCCGAGAGCGCGTATACTCACAACATGGCATGTATAATATAAACGTGGCAGTTCTACACTCAAAGCATGGCACGCATACGTACGTACGTACACGTCACGTTGAGTTCCGCTGCATTTTTCACTGCATTTGGAGTATACATGTGTGTGTGTGTGTATGTGTGCGTACCACACATGCAGAGGGTTTTGAAGAGTTTTGAGCGTCAGCAGCAGCAGCATTGAAAAGCGTGTCGCGTGGTGCGGAGATTTTGATGTCAATTAAAAAAAGAAAAAAAATTGTAAACACCTACTGTACACTAGCCTCTGAGCTCGCGTCGCGACGTTCGCTATTATATATGCGTACGTGAAATTTACATCGCTCGCGAATCGTTTAATATCTAAAATTTCTGCTCCTTAACATTTCATCAGAATTTGATGCATCGCGCATCAAGTAACTTCGCGCGGGTGAACGAGAGGGTTTGTGTTTACAGGGTTGCCGGTAGTGTACTCACGCACATATATAGCATCAACCAGCAGCAACAGGGCAACTACGCAGGCGAATAATCGTTTGCGTGCGCGAGGGATATAACACGCAGCAGCAACAGCAGCAGTGCTTGCGTATGCACATTATATATATAGACGCGAGTTTCACTCTCCTCGCGCACACACGGTTGTAAAATATTTACGCCAATGTGGATATGAGTGCGCACACACGCAAAGCCACAGAGTCTCTCTCGCTCTCACTTGCTTTCTACGCTTGCTGCTACTGCTTCCCTTTCTTTTTCTTTCTTTTTCGTCTGTGCGTGCGTGCGGTTGTGTTGTGTCGTTCTTTTTTTTTCATTTTGTTTTGTTTTATTCTCAGGAGGGGTGCAGGATCCGAATTACTACTGCGTTATACAGGAGTGTCGAGTTACTCTTGCTCTGCGCGCGTATTATTTATCGGCTCGTCAGTTCTTTTTTTTTTTTTATCATTATAAAGAATATAACGGAGTGAAAGATAAATATCCTGTACGGGAGGAATTGTTAAACCTCGACGTTATGTTATAAGCCGCAACGACTCGTCCACACGCAGTGGTATAGTAAACCACCCCCGCGCATTTTTTTCATTACACAACTTGACGACGACGACGACGACGACGACGACGACGACGATTCGTCTAAGAAATGCGCGACTTTTTCACCGCTGCACACACGCAGCTCTCGTACATAATACTAAATTCTTTTAATTTCGCCGACTTTGTATACGTTAGCTGCTCGCGCGCAGTGCTTTACGATCCTTGTATGCACATTTCCGTGTCGCAGGATTATAACTTTTGCCCAGAGAGCGAGAAGCGAAAAATTGCTTCGGCTTCTTCTTCCTCTTTCTCAAGTACTTTTATCCTTCGAGCTCCTAATTGAACGTTAAAAAAGGAAGAAAGAAAGAAAGAAAACACATTCATCCGTGCGCGCACAGGGCGAATTGCACAATTGAATTTGCGAACGTCGTTGGCGTTGTCCCGCGATCTGCCTCGAGAGAAGCGACCAAAATTTTCTCTATTTGCTCTCTAACAAAAGTTGACTATTTATACAAAACGCAGGAATGCGCATGCAGCAGAGAAACCCCGGCACATAAAGCATGGAAAAGCGGTATAAAGCGTGAAATCACGTACGGTACCTACTACTACCCAGTGCGGTACAGGGAGGGTGAGGTAGAGGAAAATGTTTTGCGGGTTATATACACCAACGACGACGACGACGACGACGACGACGAGGAGAGGAAAGAACTTTAGCAATTTGCCGCTTGCGCGAGCCGAGTGACCCAAATGTTGCCGCGCGCGCATATGTAGGACGTTATAATATTGTGCGCGCGTGCTTTTATATGTATAAAAGAGAGAGAGAGGGAGAGAGGAGAGAAGTAGCCTCGAGGGTTTGTAGCCTGGGCGCGCGCGAGAGAGAACAGCATTCGACGCGCTGGCGGAAGTGTGCAGCGGCACAAACGTAAACTCCAATTATTCATACGAACGGTGTGTGTGCTGTGTTTTCATGCTCGACGATGGATTAGTAATTAATATAGTGTATGAGCGATCTGTAATATAGAGTAGTCCATATGCCAACGCGTGAATTTTTTATAATATATAGAAAAGTAGTAGAGTGAAAAATGTTCACGGAATATCGCGTCAACACACACACACACCTTACATTGTTGTATATTTCACGAAGAGCCGTAGAGCTTAAGTGATAATGGATGGTAGTACACGAACACGGACTACTACTATAGAAGCAGCGTCTCGAACTTACATATAACACGATCCGTTGGATAAACGCGCGAAGCCGTTGCGCATTACACCCTGTGTATAAACATTGATCCTATTTCCTTCGTTGTCTTCGTCTCTCTCTCTCTCTCTCTCTCTCTCTTTGCCTTGTCTTCGACAAACACGCAGAGTAGAGAACATGGCTGATAGCACGTCTACGGGGGATTGTTCTTGCTTGACCACTCGAAAATGGCATATCGTTCGTGTGCAGCGCGTTGCATCGTCGGACGACATATTTGTTAGAAAAAAAAAAAAGGAAAGAATATTCGAATTGTCACTTGGCAATTGCTCAAAGCTGCGATACCTGCGCGAATGTACTTGGAAAACTGACGGTTCGATTCTTCTTCTTTTTTTTTCTTTTCACGTGTCTTTTTTTCCATTTAAACGTCGCTGCTTATATTTCACGTTAAAAAAAAAGGAAACATAAATACTCGTTTTCATTCACCCGTTTGTGTGTACATATTTTACGCACTCCCTCTTTTTAACGTCTTCCGCAGCGCAAGAAAAAAACCTTATATTCTTTATACTATCCGCGTAAAGGTACGCGAATACATTGTTACGTCATAATCCATAACATTCAGAACGTAGAATCCGTAGCCTTCTTTACCTGGATTAATTTCGTTACTTTTACTTCTTTCACCCCAGACCCAAGCAGCAGCAGACAATACAATATGCGCGCACAATAAACCTCCGCGGCGCGGGCGTATACGAAATTACACATGGGAGAGTAATTTTTTATCATCTTGATGATTATACGGCTCGGCCTTTGGCCTTATTTTTATTTAATATTTTCCCGCTGCTTTGTTTCCTTTTCTCTCACTCTTATGACTTTTTACCTCTCTCTGTGTGTTTTCTTCTACTACCTACCGACTGCTACGGAGCTTGAAATATAATAAAGTTTGCCTCGCACGCTCCGTGCTCCCGTAAACAAAAGACATAAGACAGAGCGCGTGAGTATACGCAGATTCATGAAAAGCAAGCTTAAACTCGTGTCAGTTGTAATTTTTTTTGCTCGTAACGTTCGGATAAAAAATTTTTAACTGTTGCACAGCTCGAAGAACAACAAAGAATTCAATATGAGCGCGCTGCCACGTTATCGTAGATTTATTTGAGACGTAATCAAAGCGAACAGCTGGAAAAATCATTTACATACGTATACTCTTTTTCGTTGGAATATTTTTTTGCCCGCTCGCAAGCTCTTGTGCAGAGTGCAGCAGTGGCTCTCTTCACTACGTCGTTTATGCAAGTTACAAATTGATTTGCATGACATTAACATGCTGGTTAAGGTACAAGCGCTTGAAAAACAGGGTGGATCGTCGAGCTTGCGCGCAGGACGAGCGCTAATCGAGCGAGCAATTTGGACAAGGATTCGATGGATCTCGACGAGAGAAAAAGAGTATATGTAAAATAATTCAAAGTGCAGTCCGAAATTCTCTAATTTATTTTTTTCGCTCGTTTTAAAATTATATTTCGAAAAAGATTAATTAAAGTAGCGCCTTGGATTTTTTTTTATATTTTTTTTTATTTTTTCGTAGCAAAGCACGTGTGCGCGTGTTTAATTCATTATATGCGTTTATGAGATATATGCGAAACGCAAGAGAACACAAAAGCTCTCGGCTCGAAACTTGTAATGACTATAATTAAAATGAATTAAACTTTATGCGCGCGAGGAGAAGAAAAAAATAAATTTAATTAAAAAATTGTAACACCCGAGCGTAAAATTATATCGATGCGAAACGAAAAGAAAAAATTATAAGCTTTGAGCTTACATTGTAAAGTGCCCCGAGGAGATGTGCTTTAAATTAGCACATTCGAGCGGTGCGTTAATTAAATAAAACTCTCGATAAACGTTGATGATAAACATTAGCTTTGGTATTTTCCTAGAATTTGTATAGATTAAATAAAATTTTTAGCTCAATGAATAATATTAATCTATCTCGAGGGAAACTTCAATTTTAATATCAAAAAAAGATCGTGCTTAGGCATAAAAAACAATAATATCAAAGAACTCGTAGTAATTTGCAGCAATGCCAAGACATTAAAGTACGCAGGTATATAGCGATCTTCATAAGCGCGCGCTAAGACTTTTCCTTTATGTAAACCATAAGCTATACCGATGCATAATGAACACTCGAGTATATACCGGGCGTAGAAAAAGCAAAAAGCTCGAGCTCTCTAATTTCTCCCTCCTACATCCTCGAAGCTTTTTCAATGATGCCGTTTTGCCGCTGCTGCTGCTGCTGCTACTGGTGGTGCTTTAGCCTTCTGGTAGCCAAAGTTTAATCCTCCTCTGCCCACTAACATAATGAAGTAGGTGAAAATCCACTCATTAAGTTTAAAAGAGATCCCTAATGTCGAGAAACTCTCTCATCGTGCGGAGCTTGCGCGCGCGCGCGAACGTGTATAGCCGAGTGCTCCTGAAGCTCGGCAAACGTATATATCTCGAGTCTCGAGCCTGGCTTCATTTCTGAGCCGAGTCGTCGTCTTAGCTTCGCTCGTAAATCGCGGGTAAACGTACTCGAAATTGTTGCAATACGTCACGTCAAGCGAAGTCACACCGCCGCCTCGCGAGAACGACTACCCTACCCGGGTTACAACACTCGCGGCGGTGGCGGCAAACATTAGTAACTCGAACGCGCAGCAGCAGCAGCAGCAGCTCGCGCGACGAGATAATCTTGTAATGGCGCTGTGCCGTGCGCTAATTCAACGCGATTATTTCTTGCTCCTGCCGACGTCGACGTCGACGACGACGACTGAGGAGGAAAAAAAATCTGCTCGCGGAGCACATATTGCATCAAGATGTAATGCGCGCGAGCGAGCGTTCATAGCTGGCGGCGGTATGCAAATAAATTATACCGCGTGTAATGTGCGACTCGGAGTGCGATGACGTTATTCAACAGTCTGAATTAATTCGATTCAATGATAATCAACCGGAGTTTGAAAAAAAAAAGTCCATCGCGTGTATTTATAAGTCATGGCAAACACATTTAAAACGGTTGGCTTGATCTAACGAGCGAAATGTCGGTTAAACTTGCCTGAATATATAAGTCCAAAGCTCATTCTATTTTTAATCGAGTGTGGCGCGGCACATACGAGTGCTGCTGCAGACCCGAGTAGAGCGAATTTGTGCACATAAAAGATGTCAACAGCTCTAATGGATCAATGGTTTATTTCGATAGCAGCAGCAGCAGTGGCATTTCAAATCAACTCCGTAATACGAAGCTCTAAAATGGTATATTTTATACGAAAGTTTTGCTCTCGAGTGTTTCGGTCAATTTACATAAATAAAAATCGATTTGGTACACGGTGTAAAGTGTATAATACATAAAACAAAGGACCGACACGTCGATTTCTCGAACTTTGCGAGCTTTCGCGATGTTAACCGCAATTTTTGCCAGATCGACACTTTGGCTGACGCGCGCGGGAGAACTCGAAACGATACAATATTTAACATTCAGGATTATAAAAAAGTGTAATTACATACAAACCGGTAGGACTCGAGGTGTGCCGCGCCGCCAGCCGCTATAGAAGAAGAAGAAGAAGCTATTCGCGCCGCGCGCGTATTGATCCTCGAGTGCAGTGTGAAGTACTCGCGTTGGCTATACATATAGTTCCAGGTCGTTTATCCCCCTCATTTATCTCTCTCTCTCTCTCTCTCTCTCTCTCTTCTCGTGCTCTTATACGACGGCGCTCGTTAGAATAGCTCGAAATTCTAATCGTCTGAGCACACAACTGATAATTAGATCGACGATTTTACACACGAGAGAAAGAGGGACACGCGCAAAACCTTTAATCGAAAAATGTTTTATTTTCCCAAGGATCGCTCTGCTATTATAACCGATTCCAAATCGGTACACACACGCGCGCGCACACACACACACTCGCTTCGGGCAATATAACATCGTTCCAATTGAAACGACGAAGTGTAGAAAGCGGATTATTATACGGATATCCACGCAAGAGCTCAAATTTTCCCGCAAAACTGCAGCTGCAAATTTATTACTGCGACGCGTTGTAATGCAAAAACGATCAACCGGGAGCGTTTCAGCGCCCTGCAACGTCGTAAATAAAAAAAAATTGTTTGCCGCTCGCGCGCGCGCAAAATGCGAAATCGATATTTTCGAAATCGAATCGCTCGCGCCTAGTATAGAAATATGCGATGACGAGCGGCCGAGAGCAATTTGTATTTGTCATGATCCACGCGCGCGGCGCGAGAGTATGCAGACAACGACGGTTCCANAAAAAAAAAAAAAAAAAAAAAAAAAGAAAAGAAAAGAAGCGAAAGAAAAGCGACATTTCATATAGTTCTCGAAACATTGTTCAAGAGAATTCCGGGCATTGTACACAGCCGCACACACACATCATATATATAAAACGAAAAGAGACGACGAGTTATAGACGCAAATACGAGTTCTCAAAAGAGAAGCAAAGAGAGTTTGAAGACGCTTAAGGGTCCTCTATAGACGATGTCGAATACCGACGGGGCCCCAGGAATCTTTATTACCGATTATCATTTTTTTAACCTTAAATTCTAATAAAAAATTGGCCACTAGATGGCATTGTCAACTCCTGTATTAGGCGTTTTTGATTAAGTGTCATGGTACCGTGCATGTACTCATCTTTTTTAATAGGCTATACCCATTATTCAAATAAGTGCGTAGTTTTTCATCAGTGATGATAATCTTTGATAAAATCAAACTTATAGATATAGATTCATCATTAGAATTTTATAAATACTGATGCGATGAAAACTATAACAAAACAGACTTTAAAAGCCAAACAACCAATATTATTTATTAATTTATCCTATCATTAAATGATAAAATTAAACTTTTATTGTTAAAAACAATATATGATAATTCTTCACAAGAATTTTCTCATAAATTCATGTTGTAAAACAACAATCGCCTTTGACGAAATCGAGGAGGACGGATCGCCCTCCAGCATGTATATATAGTTTATATATAAACTATATAAGTCGAAAAACTAAAATTACTTAGATTAATTAATAATCGTTTGATCAAATCAAACTTTTATTTTAAACGTAAATTTAATTCTTCATAAGAATCTTTATTTCTATCACGTTTGATAAAATCAAACTTGAATTTTAGCAATCATTTAATTCTTCATAAGAATTTTTAGATCTTTCATCTTTTTTGATGATATCAAACTCTCACGTTAAATAAATTTAAAAATAAGATAACCGCATTACACCAACCGCAATGAGCTTACAATATAAGCTCAATGCATAAAAAATGAACACAATTTCAATAAGTTCTACGAAATCGTGGCTCAGCTGTGCGGCCTCTTTGTACTAGAAATTGGTGAGCTTGCCACTGCTGCTAATTTGCTTAGACAAGATGCAGTCTGCATCAGTTGGTCTAGCAGATTAGGTAGAAGCAGAAAAAGAACATACCACTCGTAAATTTCAGGATCTTGACACGCTGTAATATCAGGAACAGGTCGAGATCTTCCCGATCTTGAAGGAGTTGACGGTGCCTGATCGGTAGCTGTAGCAGCATAAGTAACAAGGTTAGCCACCTTGTAGCTTTTGCTGTACGCCAAAATATTCTGGATAACTTTTATCACTTAGAATAAATTTATTCTGAATTTCTTTTTCTAAATTACTGATTTCCTTGTTTGCCAGCAATATCACCTAATGACGATTGCGTGAACAAACATAACAAATGATGATAATGCCTAATAGGCAATGCTGGCTGCGGTGGCATTATACCAATGACATAGGGATATCAGATGTGATTGATACCAAGATCTTTTTGCCTTCGAATAGATGTTGTCAAATCAGACATATGATGGAACCTGAAATACCATGTAATTCTCTTGCACCTAAAGTATAAATTCAGTTATAGAGAATTTTTAAGTATTAAAATTTTATTGAAAATGTGTACATTACCGGTTGTTAATTATTGTTGAACAATTACTCATGACAAAAGTTCAGCGAGTAGATTTTGTTTAGCTTCATAATACCAACAACATTTTAATAAATATTTGATATTAGCACTTTCCAATTTTTTTAAGACAAGTTTAAATTTGAGGAACTTCAGTTGATGCAGTTGGATGATCAACTTGTCTTTCATAAAGTAACTGCAACAATGGCAGCCAAAATGCGCTACCTTCTGAGCCAAGCCAATCTCGCATTTTATTCTCAGTGCAAACCAAATTAAAAAATTCGAGAACTATGACATTACTTTCTGGATCGGTCATGTTCAATTCACTGACGCTTTTATCCAATTTGACGTTACGAACTTTATCACTATCTATTACACTTCGACTACTGTTCATCGTATGATTAGCAGTTGAAGTAGAAGGTCATAGGTCAGCTTCAGCCCACAAAAATCAATTACTTATAGCTGAAAACAGTAAAACATTTTTTATTTATTTTATGAAAATAAAATTTTACCATATCAACTTCATCATGATTTTTCCGCTGAAACTTTGCTGCGATCGCTCTAATTTTGTAAACTCTATTATTCACACTGTTAACAAAGTTGGTAATTCCGAATTAATAAGCTAGGTAAAGACACCTAGAATCTGAAGCTATAGATAATAGTTGGCCTTCTGTCAGCGATAGACGCTTAAATTCAGATTGTGCAAATCGAGCATTTAAATCATTCAAATCAACTTATTTCCCATCATTGGTTTGTTTCTGGTTTTGCTTATGATCATCTGAAATCGAAGCACTATACTGATTACCACTGCTGAGATTTGGTAAATCCATTTGTATTTTTTTAATAAGTAGTCCATAGATAAAGAAGCACTGAAATAAAAATTAATTAAATACAAAATTTATTTATCCAAGAATATTTAAATATGAGTTAACTTATAACACATTGAATAAAACTTACTCCAACAAATCTTTAGCGAGAAGTTCTTTTAAATCATAGTTTATGTTCCCAAGCTTAGTAGTTTTTCTAAATAATTGTATAAATTGAGTAAACGTATACTGTCGGTAGTGATACAGTCATCCAGAGCCTGCAGAGATTGTAGCGAGCAGCATTCCA
The DNA here is from genome assembly GCA_902732785.1 of Trichogramma evanescens. Classification (NCBI taxonomy): domain Eukaryota; kingdom Metazoa; phylum Arthropoda; class Insecta; order Hymenoptera; family Trichogrammatidae; genus Trichogramma; species Trichogramma evanescens. The sequence goes on along the minus strand of CACVKI010137000.1, from coordinate 5,490 downwards.
TTCGAGCATACAGACTCACTCGATTGATCACGAATAGATAAATCTATATGTTAGAAGTTATAACATTGATTTTTAAAAAGAAATTTTCACGAAGGTTATTATATAATTAATTAGAAAAACTCAACCTACTCAAAACATGAAAGTAATTACCCTAACTTAAGGCGTAGTTAGACATGAGCGATCTTCTATTTCCAAGCTCATATGTAGCCAATTCTGCAAAGTAGCCGTAGCTTGTTCGATCCGAGTACACATATACATGGGAGTGCAGCTAAAAATATAAATTAAGAGAGATTATGTTCATGTTATGTTAGCGTTATATTTCAATGATTCAAACAAAGTTCCATACCAAAATTATTAAGCAATCGTTTCAGCAACACGTCTGCTTCAATATTAGATTATTATCATCAAAGTGCGTTTTCTTAATTGAAACATTGTGGTTGTGAAAAAAATCTTCCCTGATGCATTAGTCGTTGTTGAAGTACCGCGCTCGCTTCTTTTCCAATTCCATAGCTGTGATATCTAGCTTGGGGCGAGCGTGACTGCTGATTTCCAATCCCTTTGAAAAAATATATTGTATTAATTAGACGATAAAATTAAACAGAACATGATCCTTTTAAAAAATATATAGATGGAAAATGTACCTGAACAATGGTATATTTTTTATCCATGATGGTCACAGGTAGAGAGAAAACAACATCTTTGGAAATTCCATAACTCAGACTATCGGTTACCACTCCCATGCCCAAAAATTGATATGGTTTTGTGCCAAACTACCAGTCATCTCCAGCGATCTCCAGCAATTATGGCTGCAAATATGGCTGAAGAAATTTTTCTTGATGCAATAACTGCTGCTTCACGTTTTTGGATTGTTTCAACAAAGTCACCATTCAATCAAGCATCTTCATTGATAACTTTAGATACTCCATAGACAACGCTATCTTTTTTAACAGTAGCATGAGCTGCATCAAGGTATCAGGTTGAGCTGTGATATCCCCAGATAATAACATTTTTAACTTTGTCAATCTAGAAGCCAAATAATTATCATACAAATATATTTTAACATAATGAATAATAAAAATTTTCAATACATACGCTGACACCAATACGAGGAGCTAAAACAGCTTGTGCTCTATTTTGATCAAGTTTTGTCATGGCTGTAAAGTTTATTTTGGTATGGATGGGGCATAGTAAGAACAGATCAATGCAATCATGTTTGCTGGACTTCCAAGAACCAAAACTTTAACATCTTTTTTTGCATATTTATCAAGAGCCTCTCCTTCAACATTGACAATCTTGAAATTAGTAGCGAGAAGATCTTTGCGTTCCATCTCTTGTTTACGTGACATAGAATCTACTAAAAATGCAGCATCAGCATCTGTGAAAGTTGACTCTGGATCAGCAGCTCATAATACATCTGAAAATTTATAATAATAATATAGTATCAATAAAATAATTGGAAAAATTGTAATTTGATATTTCAAAGTATATTATTTTAACTTTTAAGTAAAGGAAGTGCGAGATCCTGAAGTTTCATAACAACTCCTTCAAGAATACCCATCATTCGTGGAATGTCAAGTAATCTCAGATCAATTGGCTGGTCTTTGCCAAATACTGAACAAGTAGCCAACTAATACAACAAAGAGTACGCTATCTGTCCAGCAGAGCAAGGTTAATATATAATTAATTAGCAAAACTCAACCTACATAAAACATGAAAGTAATTACCCTAACTTAAGGCGTAGTTAGACTGAGCGATCTTCTATTTCCAAGCTCATATGTAGCCAATTCTGCAAAGTAGCCGTAGCTTGTTCGATCCGAGTATACATATACATGGGAGTGCAGCTAAAAATATAAATTAAGAGAGATTATGTTCATGATATGTTAGCGTTATATTTTAATGATTCAAACAAAGTTCCATACCAAAGTTATTAAGCAATCGTTTCAGTAACACGTTTGCTTCAATATTACATTGTTGTCATCAGTTTTCTGAATTTAAAGGTTATCATTTAAAGAAATTTTTCCTGCTGCATTGCCCTGGAATAACATTGAAATAGTTAAATAAAAATGCATGTGCACAAAAACACATCTCAAAGTATTAGCAAAAACAAATGCATTACGCTGGTTAACTATACGATTAAACCGGTAATAAAATGTTTGGTTCTAACGAATTCAATGTACATAACTATACAATATTTTAGGCATGAAGGTTAAAAATAATTAAAAAATAATTTTGAAGTACTCACCAAGCGTTATTAATAAATGTCTCAATTCAGTTATTGAAATAAAACCATTTCCATCACTATCAAAACGTCTCGATTCCTCAATAAAATCATTGGCACGTATCTGAAACACAAGAGCTTTGCTGACAGCTTGGTAGATGAGAATAAGATGATTCGTTCACTAATACGTAACCTCACTCTTGTTTTTTACTATTTATAAATCGTATAGTATAGTACACTGTATACTACCGTATGTTTACAATTTCCACAAGTATGCGCGAATTACATTCGCATGGTACAGTAACACCAATGACCAAAGGCCCGGCAGCTGAACGAAGCGTTCGCTTTTCAGCATCACGTCACTGGACGATAAGTTATGACTTGTACACTGAATACAGCCGCCTCAATTGTCAGTGCATGCACGGAAAGAGCAGAAGTCCGGCAGCCGTGGGCCCGTGGCTAAGCGGCGCCTTCGCGCGTCACTGTGTTGCCGCAGCAACCCTAGTTTTTAGCCGCCGCGCTGCCAATATCATAGGACGACTGATGAGGTCTGAGGACTGATCGTAGCCGGTACGATCACACTGCGGAACATACAGTATATAGCCGTACTGCTAATGTGGGCATGAGCGCTAAGCGAGGCGGGCCGTTCGACTCGGTCGGCGTGCCGCGAGATGCTAAGAACGGATTTCGATTTACTTACATATACTTAGAATAGCTTGCAGTCACCTGCACAGCTGATTACGAATACGTAATACGCATGTACCTTACATGACTTTTATACGCGTAAGCGTAAGCGTATGCGTACATCACTGATTATGTACCAAATTCATAATTGTCTTAACGCGTACGACTACAGTAAGAAACCCTGAATGTGTTTAGGCAAGTTGACATCGCATTTTGTAAGGCACAGTAAACGTACACATTTTGAATAAGAAGCGAATGAAAATTGATAAAACAAAAATAAAAAAAAAGGAGCGTTAGTTTTAATTAATTATTTATTTTTTCATTTCCTACTTTATTCAATAAATCAAATTTCATCTCTTTCAAATATTTTAAAAACAGCTGATTGTTGATTTTTTTCAATCAAGCGTTCGACATAAAAATTACATGAATAAACAATTGGATTTATTTCATGTAATTACGGTACCCACAAATTCTGTCGACGGAACACTACTGAGCTTCTTAATGAGAAATGATTCCCCTAGACGGGGAACATTTCATTTGCTTATTACGCTTTCTCTTTTATATAAAGAGAAAGAATGAGAGAGCTAAACTCAATATGGAGCGGCGCGCATCGCGCCTCGTTTGGAAGGGATATCGGCGCACACGTGAGCCGCTACAAAAATGAGACTTGCGGCCTGCGGGCTGTCACAGCTTGCTCCCCTCTACTGCGCCACGCAAGACGAGCGAGCAATGCTTGGAGTTCGTGCCTCTGTTTCGTCTATGTGGCGTCGTGTATGCTCTATCTCTCTCACGCTCACACTGCATGTGTTTGCATCTGTATCAATGTTGCTCGGTGAACAACACATACAGAACACTCTCATGACTTCGCGCACATGCCTATACTCCATATTCATAAATCGTAGCGTATGATAGGTAATACGCGTTTATGCATACATTATTTATTCAACGCATGTATTTTTATATTCTGTGAAGAAATATAATAAGAAACTCGTTTGAATGCTGCAAATTATAATTTTCATGCAGTTAGTAAAAATATCATCAATTCCAAACGAGCTGTTGCAGCTGTGTAGTGGGCCGGAGCCAACAGTCAGCACGCTTCTCCCCCTCACACATACACACACGCATGTGCCTCAGGAGTGTGTAGTAGCTGTACACGCTGCTATTATTGGGCTGCGCTTGACTGTGCTGAGTTGCTCGCACACTTGTACCACAGCAGCTCATGCCTATGAAATGCCTATATTGTAGCGTGATGTATCTCTCTCCCCCTCTGACTCACTGGCCTTACTCGTGCTTATGTTTGTACTTATACGCTTTCTCATGTCAAACTCATGTGTCAAACTCGTGTGGATTGCGCTTGCTTCGCGCGCAATCTCTTTTCTATGATTAAATGAAGCTGTTTTAAATGAAGTATTTATGAATCATGTGAATATCAACAATTTTTACAATCAAATTTTAAAAATTAATATTTGTAATTCTATTCGAAATTGCATTTAACTTTTAAAATAATAAAAAATAATAATAAAAAAAATTTGACAAATTATATTTAGGTCAATTATAATAAACAAGCTGCTGCTTTTCATTATAAATTTGGTGATATAATCTCCAACCATCATGTATTTTCTAATTTTTTAAAATAAAATAATAAAAAATAGCTAGCGATAACAAATTATTTTGTATATAAAAAAAAGTTTTTAAATTTAATTTGAGATCCAAATATAATTATAGTTGATAACATGGTTTGTAAATACTGATACATTAAGTATAAACAATATGATTCTGAATTTTTATTTTAATATTATTTTATAATAACATGTTAGATAACACATGACTATACTGATAAAGACCTCTAAAACTTGCTAAAAAGCTGTTAGAGTTCATATTGGTTTGAAAATGATGTAAGCAAAGATTTTTCCACTTGTGAATTCATTCAAAATTAAATCCAAATAAAGAAATTAAACATATTTATGCAGTCACAATTAAATATAGCTAAGTATCCTCTAGAGTTCAGTTTGTATCTGTGTTTGTTCAGTTTGTTTCAGAACCTATACGTTTACACATGGAGCTATACAGAATATTCTGTACACATGCAATTATCAATTATCAATTGAATATGTTTCATATTTCCATGAATAATTGTATTGATGTACAATTCTGTATGTACATGCAAATACATTTGTACAAAACATACATCATGCATGTCGTAAACCTAACTATGCCAGTTAAAACTAAAAACATTATAAGTAGTGAGCAAAAGCCTTAGTCGACTCAAACTACCTATTTGTCTTTTAGAAGTCGATGCTGTTATCGATGCTGCTGTAATTCATAAATAAAATGAACTTTTGCAATGATTGATATAGAAAATCACTCATGTTTAGGGCACTCATGAAGGTCTTGGTCAAATTTCAAAAGATTTGATGAATTATTAAAGGAGTAATTTGGGTATAGACTGTACAAATGTTCTTTACGCATACTTTTGTACACAACACTCATCAAAGTAAACCTAAGACACCTGTCAAAAAGTCAAAGTGGCACTGAGCCAAAACTTCAGAGTCTATGCGCAGCAACACCTATGAATTTCATTGATAAAA
>CACVKI010136999.1:0-64589 GCA_902732785.1 Trichogramma evanescens | reverse complement strand
TGGGAGTTTTACCATTATGTATCGCTTCAATATGTTTGTTGAGATAACTTTTAAGTGAGAATGACTTTTTACATAAGTCACAGGCATGAGTAATTTTAAGATGTACCGAGTCGATGTGAGTTTTGAGAGTCCTCTTCGTTGAACATTTTTTTTTATATATATCACAAGTCTGGGTGGTTTTACGACTCGGCGTATCAATGTGTTTTTTGAGTTTATGTTTATAATCCACATTTTTTACAACTGTTTTTCTTTTCTTTGACTCACGGAGTTCACAGTTTGAGTTCATATTCAATTGATTGGCGTCATCCACAAACGATTCCTTTTTAACTGTATCTACAGCTTCTAATTTAATGTTTTGAGTTTGATGTTCGTTACTATTTTTAATAGCCGCCAAGTGATCTTCAGACCAATTTTCAACTTTCGTAACTGCTAATAAATCCACGCTCGGCTTCATGTCTTTACATTCCAACTCGATTGCCAAGTCGTCAAGTTCACTTTCGTGATTATCGTCAGATTTTTGAAGCACATGAATCTGAATAAAATATAATTTATGTGAAATTTTTCATTAATAATAAATAATCTATAATGTAGTAATCATTATACTTACTTGATTTTCTTGCTGATGTCTGAGGAATTGAAAATTGTTGACATCGAGTGTATTGTCAATTATATTATAATCATTTTCAATGAGTGAGATGTCAGAAGGTTCTTCTTTTACTCTGAAATAATTTTAAAATTGAATATCTGTTAAGCATTACGCTATGGCATTTTTCTAAGTTCATTCTCACAAAATAAAGTTTACCTTACGCCACAGTTGAAGATAGCTCTTGATTCCATCTTTCTTGTTTAGAATCTGATTAACGACTAATCTTTCGGTAATAATGTTACACATCAAACGAACAAGACATTTAATGTTATAGTATTTACAAATAATGATACGAAAGCTCAATCAAACCAATGTAAGCGTAGAAGTAAGCCATTATAAATTATTTATCTCTTGTCTAACTAACAATTAATATTTACCTGTAAACGATATTTCATATACCAAAGAAATTTGAAATGAAAAAAATAGTCTCACGATACCTGAAGCGTGCTGAGAAAGGGCTAGCAGTAAAAAAAACTGATTACAGGAATCTTTTGAATTTTTAAAACTTACTGGTAAATATTTATGAGAAATCATGATTAATACTTGAAAATGTTCATTTTAATGCTAGTTTCGGTAAAACCCCCGTGCTAGTAGGGAGATCATTGTATCACTTAGTTAATTATATATTTTTCATCCTTTTGATAAAAAATCAACCATAATTTTAAACAACTCACGCAGCATTGCACGTGATTTTCTTTTGGAAAATTTTCTGTTCCCATCACGAGGGGCACACAGAGGGGCACACGATTTTCAATTTTTGATACCGTGTATACGTATACCCGCACGTAAACACGCTTTATCTTTTCATTTCTCTGACAACTGTAGTATGGGTTTATCGTTTTATATACATATACTACCACTCTTTATTTCCAGTCGGGCGAAACTTTCCAAGCCGCTGCAATCCGTCGAACAACGGAGTGAGAGAGAGAGAGAGAGAGAGACCTGTGTGTGTCTGTGTATATGTACCACCAGTGGGTTCTCTCTCTCTCAACATCTGTCAGAAGCAAAAGATTTTCACAAGTGGTATGACACAGAACAAAAACAATCGAGCAAAAACGGCGAGATAACGTCCGCGGCAGGATCCAGCGACGATATGGGATCTCGTGTACAAAGCGTTACAGTGTATTATACGTTCTATAAACCGTACATTGGAATTCGGATGACGTGGGCCGACGGGGGTAGCATGAGCTTTTTTTTTAAATTTTCCGCTGTCCTCAGCTGAAAATCGCGATTCCCTCTTTTTTTTTCTTTCAATTTTTCTCCGACACTCGACGAAATTTACTTGGCTCGACGAGCCCCGTGACGAGAGAATGGAATATAGGTGTACGCCTATAGGCTGCTCTCGATGCGGCAAGAGGTAAAGTTTTGCCGATGCAAAGTACTGCACATATATATACCTATATACATACATCGTATACACACGTAAAGGAAAGTAGTCAGATGGAAGGGCGCAGATACATTTCGCATGATGGCTCGGGCTCTCCTCTCTTCTCTCTCTACGCTACACTCGGGGCCTTTTATTCACTGGTCTCTGCGTAATGGATGCTCGAAAGATTACCCCGCGCTGGCGTAGTGTGCGGCTCGTTAATTGACAAGCAGAAGCAGAAGCTTCAGCCTCTCTACCCCGGCAACATTGTATAGCCGAGAGAGTCAGTCGTCGACGACGACGACTTTTCCCTTTCCTTCACTCTCTCTCTCTTTCTCTGTGTACGGGCATATAAGCACAAGAGAGGACGACGACGACGACGAGCGTTAAAACGTATCACCAGAAGCTATCGGCCCGAGAGTCGCGTTCGTTCACGCTGATTTTCAATGGTATAAGCTCGCTCGCTCGTCGTCGTCTCTCTGTGTGTGTGCCACAATACACGAGTAAAAAACCGGCCGCGTGTGAAGTTTGCTGTTACCGCTCGGACGCGCGCTTTTTCTTTGTCCCCCGCGGCAGTAGCAGTAGCAGCGAAGACAAGAGGTTGTCATTGGTTTTTCGCTAACTTTTAGAGTGTCAATAGTTTCGCGCGACTTTTATCACTCTTTCGCGTATGCACGCACACACACACGCGCGGCCTTTCATTTCTCTCGATGTACATGCATGTTTTATGGAGAAAAACATTTTTTTTTTATAAAATTCACAGTCAAGCCGCCGGTCAACCATTATATTTAAATGAAAAGTTTTACGGGGATGACGTGGAGAACCGAAGTGAAAAAAATATGTACACATTACGACCGGTCGGTTCACGACGCGATACGTCACTAAAAATATCGCAACGAGTATACAATGTCAGGAGTTTGTAAATATTTTTTAGTTTTTAATATAAATACACGGGAACTTTTGAGCGCATTATACTTCGGGGTGCAGTTGAATTGAATAGAAAAAAAAATCGTCGGCGTGAAATTGACGTTATTTTGCGTGAAATTCGTCGCGAGCATTACACGAATCATTAAATGTATAAATGTCATTTTTGTGGATAACGAATTTCGAGTTGTTATAACTCGCGATGTCTCGATGAGCCGTGTCATTACAGTCCAAAGACCTCCGGAGAATAATGGCCGCAGCCGCAAGACAGCGCGAGATCTGTCGCGTCGCGCTTCGGACATGTACGCGTACATTATTCAATTATACACGATCGTTTTTACACGCCCCCTCGTATACAGAAAAAAATGTTAGCGAACGCGAGGAAAAAAATTCCGCGACTACAGACGGGCGGAGGGAGCATAATAATATAATATACTCTTGTGTATACGATCGCTCGAGACAACATCATAACTGGAGCGTCAAAACCTCGAGCTTTCGCGATCTCGTACGTAGGAATGAAGACGCCAACGAGCACGAGTACGAAGAAGCCGCGCCGCGCTGTGTTGATTGGCCGTACAGCGCTGCGCGGCTCCTAAGCTGCTGCCGCTGCTCTGCCACACGGCTTATTTAAACTCTTATCAGCTCGCGACTATCTTCGTACAATATATACGATACTACGTAGCGCTAAAGGCGCTACTCTCGTGACTCATCTCGCCATTTTTTTTTATAATACGAGCGCTCGCATGGCGTATAAAATTAATCAACTGTAATGACAAGCTGTATTTTCTCGAGCTCGTGTATATGGCGACGCGACCAGCGACGAACGATCATGCACACCGAATACGCGAGTATACGTGTAAGTACGCGAGCGAGCAGTGACGATGCGAATATAAGGTTTACACCGCGGGGGAATGCGTAAGAAACCTTTTTTGTCTTGTACGTATCTATATGCGCGAAAAATATTTGTGTGCACTCGCGAACGACAAGTAGTCGCGACGCGTTACAATAAAAAGTATAAAATTTCGACGGTCGTCAGTTGAGAGATCATCGTCACCAAAGGACTCGCGTGTTTATAGTCTCGAACTATTCGTGGAACCGCTGCAGATTATACTATTATAGTGATTTGCGTGTGTGTGTGTGTGTGTGTGTGCCATTTCATATTTTGTTGCTACGCATATACGTATGTACGTACATAGCTGAAAATCCATTAGCCGCGCGATAAGCATCGCCGCAGTGAACGATTAACCGATTAATATTCCTCTTTATATGTGTGTGTATACGTAAAGCGAGTTCAATAGGGTTGAAACGCGCGCGCGTGTGCCACGGAGCTGAGCTCATATTTCGTTGCACTCGCGGATTCAGTGGCTATATTATGCAAGGGGGTGCGAAAATGGTTCGATAGAGGAATTTTAGATCGAAATTTTCGTGCGAATTGATGTTAACGAGTGAATGAATTGTATTAACGTGGAACAACGAGACTCGGTGCGATCGTAGCGAATATTTCAAGAAATTGGCAATTGTACTTCGTGTTCTACTTACAATCTCAGCTGAAATCGGGAAAAACGATGATCTGCTGATCCAATGTAAACACGTGTGCGTTGAAAGCTTTGTTTACGCGCTGAGCGTGAAAAATTCCAGCTGGCTCGCATTAATCCATATTGCGCAAATACATTACCAATTATCAAATTTCTACAATTGGTTTGATTTTTTTTTAACACCGCGTTTTTACGAGAGATTTGAATTTAATATAAATAACTTATTTTGGTATTGTATTAGGAATCATTGGTATTGGATAGAAAATAATATTTAATTCGGGTTGCCAAATTGATATAAATAAAAAAAATCTCCATTTTCATTAATTAATTTAAATTCAACGCCTTTATTATCTGAACTATTTAATAAGAAAAGTAACAGAAGCAGCTGATGAATTTTGATGGAATGTGAGACAAATAATATTGATGAACTCAGACACTAGATGGCTGGCAGCGATATTTACATGTATACTCGCAGATGGGATTGCAATAAATTTGTTTAAATCGAAGCCGTTGTTCTTGGCCAATATAGGCTTAATTTGAATGCCTACTCAGTTGGTCGCATACTATTGTTATACGTTTACACGCTCCGCATTCTTCAAAATGTTTTTCCAACTCCTGTTTCGTTGCGCAGTAATAAATTATTTTAATTACTAATTTTATGCGTTTTTTAATACTCTCGTTGCCTAGATAGATCGATCCTCTGGTCTCTCCGTTGGTGAACCCCAAGTTCCTGTCTATATACTGTTTGATACAGCTGTCTTGGATGAGCTTCTGAGTTTTTATTTTGGCTCCGTCTCTGCATCTTCACGCTCACGCATTTTTAACTCCCGCTCTAAGTCTTCATACATTGACATGTGAGAGTCGTCGACTCTACGCCGTGGGTGATTGAACGGTTCAATTCGATGTCAGCTACCCTAAGTGTATGAGATGTAAATTAAAATTAAAATTATTACACGCCACCAAAAAAATAAAAAAATATTCTGAAATTAAAGAATGTAATCAAAGGTGTACAAAAATCCCGACCGCGATCGTTGCGCAGCAGCAACGTACAAAACAGCACCAGAGCGAAACGGGAATCCACTATACTTGAGAAAATCAGATAAAAGTTATCGCGTGAAAAGCAAGAAAAGGTACTTACAGTGTTACTCAGGATTGACGTCCAAAAAAATGACCTCTCGTACTCGGCTGCAGGAGCAATTCATCCGGTGATAATCGCTGTCGTTCGTTATCAAACTTCTCCTGGTACAGTTCGTCGAAAACTCTACACAAGTATAATCAACGTCGCGGCGCGTGCAACGTCTGTGCCTTGAGATAGCCAAAACAGAACTGGTATCGCGCGGATCGTGCATCCGCGCGTATCAACAAATAATGTCTCACGCTCACACGTGCTAATCTTGCTCTCGAATAAATACCGCTTCAACGTGTACGAACAGTTTCGAAGCGCAGCACATGCCGTAGTGATTCAAATACCAATTAAATTAGTGTCATATATTACGTATCTTTATTGAAATAAGAATTAAAGATTAGATTTTAAAAATGCCAAAGAGATCGAAGTTAAATTTTGTCATTAAGGCGTCCATAAGCGAATCTTACCGTCCAATTTGCCCATACAATGCATAAATCATTTTGTAATTTGCTACTGCTGCTGCAAAAAACGAGCTCATTCATCTGCAGTGCCTTCCATCTTTTGCCATTTATTGCTTACAGCGAAGTCGTGCTCCGTGTACAGAAAATGTTTCAATACACACACGTAGACACACTCGCACACGCTACGCTGCGTTTACGTACATGCCTATGTACACGTGTATGTACAACACATCTCGCCGCGCTCAAGTTGGCGGTGTGCTTAAAATATAACAAATCGAGAAACGGTGCATTTGGGCGGTCGAGTGCGCTTACTAGAGCGTTGAAAATTGAAAATTCAAAATGGCTGCGATATTTCCGCTCGAAGGAATAGAAACAAAAAACTCATCGCGTCTCCACTACTGCGTTACACTATGCGCGCTCGGTACAGTTGCGGTCGCTCGCTCGCTTGCACCCGCACAGACGCACACGCGCACACACGTACGCATCCTCTTTATGTATGTTGGGTGCATGTCCCTTTCTTTAATTTCGATCGAGTCGTACATTTGCAACATAATGTATAGCGCGCGGAGCGCATCTATCATACGGCCAGCGCGTTTATGTGTACATCGAGCCGCGTGCGCACTCGGTAATTGCGTACAGCCGCGTGATTTGCCGGGTCAAACAGCGCGATTGCGTGTCGTATAGCGCCGAGTCCGGAGTGCAGAGACTTTGCTGTAATATACTGCATTATATCCGTGGTCAAACGACTTTGGGAAGGACAGCCGTTTATTTTATACATTGGACACAAATTCAGCGGGCTTTGCGTGTCTAATACTTACGCTAAATTCCAAACTCAATATTTACTAATTTTACGAGCAAGCTGTAGATCACCCTGCTGTTATTTACTTTTGCGTTGATAGCTCGAAGAATTTATGGAAATTCAATCACAATTAAATTCACTTTCCACCGCAAGATGGCGAGTGCCTTTAGCTGTAACTTTGCAAGTGGTAAAGTAAAAAAGTGATGATATAAGCAAACACTCTCTGCGTATAGATCAGGTTAGCCTCTCCTTGAATCATACAAAAAGGTATGAGTATCTCAGGTTAGCCGGATTTCATAGAATCGTTGAGTTTAATTATTTTAATTTCCCCACAAAATTTCGCCCTCCTTTTATTTTCATACAAAAAGGTATGAGTAACTCAGGTTAGCCGGATTTCATAGAATCGTTGAGTTTAATTATTTTAATTTCCCCACAAAATTTCGCCCTCCTTTTATTTTCATACAAAAAGGTATGAGTATCTCAGGTTAGCCGGATTTCATAGAATCGTTGAGTTTAATTATTTTAATTTCCCCAAAAAATTTCGCCCTCCTTTTATTTTCATACAAAAAGGTATGAGTATCCCAGTTTAGCCAGGTTCCAAAGAACCGTTGAGTTTAATTATTTAATTTTCCCACAAAATTTCGCCCTCCTTTTATTTTCATGCAAAAAGGTATGAGTACCCAGGTTAGCCAGGTTCCAAAGAACCGTTGAGTTTAATTATTTAATTTTCCCACAAAATTTCGCCCTCCTTTTAATTTCATATATAAAAAGGTATGAGTTTTTCAAGTTCACGTTGTTTGAAAGATCCGTTGCGTTTAATTAATTATTTTAAATTCAGATTTTCACGCTTCTTCTACTTTCATACACAATGTAATACTTGTTGAAATTGTACCCATTGTCCAATTGCTCGATAGATTGATTGTCAGTGAAAAGAAGTGGAGAAAAATCTGAAATATAAATATATTTTTGGAGCATCAAAGTGTTGTGGTTCACATAAGTCAAAGTATAGTTTTGAAACAATGTCACTAATTCAAATTAAATTGAAGACCTTTAATTCGAATGGAGAATAATTTTTTTGCATTCCTTTCGCCTATATTTGCGCTCGAATGCACACGGTCCAATACTATACGATATTATCATTATTATTATTATTATTGCTATCATTGCACCTGGAGCTTATCAATTTTTAGGCGACGCGCTCGACTCGTTACTATATATAAATATATACGCGAGCTTTTTTCATTTCAAACACAGAGTGCATAATACGAAACACGCATTTTGCATAATAGCTCTCACGGACCTCCCGATAAGCTCGCGCGCCGAAATCATAATAAGAATAAATGAAAAGTCAAAGGACCATATGCGCTGCTGCATACAATATAGCGTGAAAAAATTTCCACAAATGATTACGCCGAGCTCGCCAGAGTATGAAAAACACGCGTAGCGTGCACAAAACACCAACTTATCACCGGCCAATATACATTTTAATTTTAAATATTATACAGCACGTAGGGATGCATTATGTAATACACAGCAGCAGCAGCAGCAGCAGCAGCAGTGGTATGAACTCTCTCACACTGCTTCGAGTCAATTGGCTGTCGAGAGGACCAAAAGGGGGGCATACATAGGCAAAAAGCTCTCTATCTCTCGCTCTCTTTTTGCCATACACCCGAAACATCGAGAGAGCGAGCGAGAGAGAGAGAGAGAGAGAGAAATCAAACGTCGACAATTCGGCTGGTCCATCCCCTATCTCGCAGCTTGCATAAAAGCTCACGCGCGTGTGCTGCAGCTCGTATCGTAACTGCTATATGCGTTTTTCACTCTCGGCCCGGCTGCACTGCTGCTGCTATATGTAACAGCACATCAGAAAGATAGAGACTCGCATGCAGCCCGCAGAGCAGCCCGGCCGAATCGCAGAATTTTTCGTGTCACAAAAGCCGGCGCTCGCACAGTCCGGAGTTCTTTGTTCGTTGGAGAATTAACAACGCGACGCACAATCGTCCTCTCTCTCTCTCTTTCTCTCTCGTTTGGTGCACAAAGAATCGGCTACTGCTGCTGCAGAGAGAGAGGCTCTCTTTTCACTCGGGGGCGCGCAAATGCGAATTGCTTCGCACACAGAAAATCTCGATTCCGCGTATAAAAGCTGCGACGCTACTCTCGAAAATGCATATAGTCTCTCTCTCTCTCTCTCTCTCCATACATCGCCTGCACAGACCGCCTATCTCGTCTCGTTATATATACGCGTGCCTGCAGTGCACAGAGAGGCTGTTCAATGAGCTTCGCGATTCTTTTCACTGAAAGCTATCGGCGCGGCAGCCTCGCGCGCGAATGATCTGTCTCTATATAAACCTGCACCTATAAAGCAGCAGCAGCAGCTGCCAACGACAAACGTACGCGCGCCCCAATCGCCGTTATATATTCGTTTTAAATTTTCTCGCGCGATCGAGCTGCACCGAAAAACCGAATATAATATGTGCGCGTCAATGACAGCTCGAGCTAATTTTTCGGGGGCCAATCAGCCGCGCTATGCAAATTTGGCCTAATACATGTGTATATGTATTATCATATGCAACAGATGGGTGACGTGTGTACGCGCGAGGCTCTCGAACTTGAGCGGAGCTCGCTCACGTGATCTCCCGCAGTAATTTACCTGAGCCGCGCGCGCGAGCGTGCATATCCGATTTATTCAAATGTGCGGTGTGCGGCTCTGACTTTTTCGCTCGATCCTTTCGTTGTTATACTCGTGTAAAATATCTCTAACGCTGAGCTGCGAATTCGGGGCAGGAGCATAGATCGGCCGTGTTTTTAAATTGAGAGCTTTTTCTGGCTCGTAATATACGTGTAAGCTAATGCATGATAATGTCGAAGGAAGCGGCTCATTATCGTATCGCTAATCTATGTAGTATACAGCTCGAGCCCTCATAGCCGTCAAATCATACGGCAATTAAGCAATTTTAACTCGCGCGGCTGACGGGTATAAACGTTTAAACGTGCGCAGAGACAAAAGCAAAAGCTCGCATATAATATGGATGCGCGTGCACGCACAAGGCAAGAACTCATCTCAATCCCCTGTATATACGTAAAGCAAACTACATTATATATAAGTACCGATCGGTGCTGCGCACAGCAGGCAAAGCAGCAGCAGCCACAGAAACGGCGGCAAAGAATCTCAATACGAAATACGATAAGTAGCTGGAATCCCACGCTATATATATGTAAGCTGCAGCAGCATTTCATCTCGCGTATGTGTATACGCGAGCGAGCGAGAGCCCGAGAAGAAGAAGAAGCGATATATACCTACGTTTACGCGGACAGTTCGCGTAAGCATTGCTCACTGCCGTGTGATACTCTTACTCCTTTTTTTCTCTTTCTCTCTCTCTGTCTTGGATTGGCTTACCCCCTCTTTCTCTATCTCTTTCTATCTCTCTCTCTCTCTCTTTCTGCATGTGCATCTCTCGTCGAGCTACCACATATATATGCAACGCGAGAAAGAGAGAGAGAGAACATTATATATACACATGTGTGCGCGAAGCCGAGCATGGCCTCCTCGTGTCACGGCCTTTACAATCCTTGCTTAAAATCACTGCTTTACTCCTTGTTTTTTTTTTTGCAGACTTTTTACTCTTATTCGCTCCTCTTTTCCCCGCGAGCGCGACTTCTCTCTCTCTCTCTCTCTTTCTTCGATTCTCCTTTCGCTTCTTTCTTTCCTCCGCTTACGCCTCTCTCGTTCGATCGTTGCTGCTGCTTATATACCTATAGGGTACTACGCGTGTCAATCGATCCACCGCTTTAATTGACAGGACTGCCAGGGAAGATGTTTTATTACGCGTTTGTTTAATTGCAGTGCGTCGAGCCCGAGAGGCCGTATATATAGTTTCTCGTTTTACAATTTCTTTTATAATCCGCCGCCGGTGCTGCGCTTCGAATTTATATAGAGTGCATATATAGTGTATGTATATCATACACTCGTATATATCAGCGGGCGCTGATCTGAAAATGTATTCCTCGTTTTCGATGTACGAGGCACTTTTACTCCGAGTGTTCTTTTAGGCGAAAAATTGCTCAATTTTTATAAATCGAAAAATGTTAACGCAGAATTTTTACGATTTTTTCATATAATCTAGGTCAAAGCTATTTAAGCTGATAAAAAAGAGTATATGCGTACTTGTGTACGGAATTGTTTTACGATGCCCGATTCAAAATATCGTTTTCGAGCCTATCGCAGAGCTTCCTTTACGCAGCAATATAAGAAGACGAAGCAGAAGAGAAAAAACATTTTCCATAGCATGCTTAAAATTTTAAAAACGTATCATCTAAAATTTTTTTTTATTCACGCCGCTGCGTGAACAGCTGCAAACATCGCATTGACTCTGTCAAGTGCATATTGTGAAGATATTTTAAATATTCTTAAGTTATAAGTGATTTGTGTTTTCGCATAAGTGCACAGAACAATGTCCACGTCCGACGACATATCTGGTGCAAGTTTTCGTGCCGAAGATACAAGCGAAGGCGACAAAATCGGTGACGATAAACAAGTGGGCGATCTTAACCAAGAAAAATTAGCAAAATTGAAAAGTGAAAAGGCCAATTGGAAGATCGCAAAAGATCTAGGCAAATTTTACTGTCAAATTCATCCATTAATCGAAAATTGGACAATTGGACTCGCAGATCTTCGAGACATTTTTCAAAAAGAAGAAATCGAATGTCTTCTATCGGATCATCGATCAGAACGATTCGTCGAGTTCGTGGCTCGCAGCGGCTACGAATACGAGCCCGAGCTCGACGAGGACGGCAAGCCACTGCTGAATCGCACCACACCAGTGCATCGTATTTCCAGAGGCTGGCACTTCGACCAGACCACCGTGATCCGTGAGCTTTTCAAAATTTACAACAAATACGATGTGAATTACATCGACGAATTTGGATTTACGCATTTTCATGCGACCTGCGAGCATGGCTTTGTCGATATCGTCGAGAAATTCCTCGATTTCGGACAGGATCCCAATCTTCCCGCGCAAAGAACAGTTAGAAGCACAAAAGAAGAAGAAGCAGAAGAAGAAGGAGAAGAAGAAGAAGAAGAAGAGGAAGAAGAGGAAGAAGGAATAGTAGAAGTAGAAGAAGTAGTTTATCCACCGCTTCACTTGGTTCTTCAAAATGGTCACGAGGAGGTGGTCAAATTACTGCTGAGAAGCGGCGCCGATCCAAATTCTCCCAATACAGATGGAGAGACACCTCTGCACCTCGTGGGCATGGGCTACTGCAAACACGACTTCGTGAACGTGTTGTTCGAGTTCGGCAGCGACGGATACCAGCCGCTGAAGATCGACGCCCGGGACAACGAGGGTGACACGCCGCTGCACTTGGCCGCGCGATACGGCCAACAAAACGCAACGGACTCGTTGCTGCTGCGGGACGCCGACCCTAATTCGCTCAACAATAACGGAGAGACTCCTCTGCACCTTATTTGCAAGGGCGATGGAATGTTCTTGGAGCTGTTCTTCGAGATCTGTCACGACCTCGAGCGGACGCTGCGGGTCGACGCCCGAGACAAGTTGGGCTGGACACCGCTGCAACTGGCCGTGGCGAATCCCCAGCCGGATTTGGTCGACTTACTCTTGAATCGCGGCGCTGATCCGTTGACCTTCGTTTTTCCCACCGAGAATTTTATCGTCGAAAAATTTGAGCGGTGGTTTTCCAGCAGTGTTGGCTATCTCAAATTCGATCTAGTCTCTGGCCTGTTTGCCTGCGTCGAGCGCCTAGAGAGAAAGGGATACGAGCTGGACCGAAGCGGCGCCACGACGATAATGGCACTGTTCGGCAAGTACGAATTGTTCAAGAAGAACTCGAAGGATTTCGAAAAACTTTGGGACGACGAGAAGGATTTCTCGAGCAAAGCGAAAGAAATTATGACAAAACCAAACCTGTCGCCGAAACAAATGTCGTACATGGACTACGTGAGGGGATATAAAAAATTGTATGAGCTCGACGAAAGGCATCAGGAGGCTGTTGTCTTGCATCTGTGCGAAAAACTGTCGAGAGGATTTTTTCGTACCTGGTCAGTGTACCCGTTCTGGGAGAAGGTGATGATGTACCGATTGCGAATTCTCTGCTGCGACATGATCGTCCAGCATCTGAATAAGGAAGATTTGCACAATATTTGCTTGGCGGCTAAAATCCAAAGTCACAAGGACAGTGGAAAAAATACGATATCAATTTTAACAGAATGTAGTAAGAAAAAACAGAAGACCCGCGAAAACTGATAAAAAAAGCTCCACAACGTCTGAAAGTTAAGTGGTAAAGATTATGAAAGTTCTTTTTCATTCTGATTATGAAATTTGTAAAAAGAGTGAAGTCGTGATGTTCATGAAAATATTTTCCTTATCGCTCAATTAAGGGGACCTCCCTCCTCCAAATTAAAAAGAAAAAATGTTTTTTCAAAGATTTATTTGTAATAGAATAAAGCGACGTATCTTGATGAAACTTTTTATACATACTTTATTGACCTTATACTATATAAAAAAAAATTTTTTTTTTTTCAATTTGGAGGAGGGAGGTCCCCTTAAATAAAATGAGTTCAATTTCAAAAAAGGAGTTTCAATTTTTCTACTGTTAAGCATACCATCAGTACCACTCGAAAGAAGCGTGTTTACTAGAAAATTTTATTTTATCATTATTTTATTATTTATTTTTAAAATTTTTTTATTATCAAAATCTTGATTGCCAACACTTGATTGAGGTGTCGAGATTAAATTTTTCAAATTTTTATGGAACCCAATTTATAGGATCTTGTCAAGTGGGCAATAATTTTGCCTTTTTCAAAGCGTCATTTTTCATGTTGAGAAAAATAAATGCCTCAAAATTAACGTTAAATTTCTTAAAAACTAAAATTATTAGTAAAATTTTCAAAAAGTTTCGAATGACCAACGCTCGATAGCTCGTAGGCGTGTATTGTAGCAGATAACGCAGTTCAACGAATTGAAAAAAAAACGACAAAAAATCATCTTTTTCTGTATAAATCTCCAGCATATGATATGAATGCAATGCATCCGAAAACGTAAGAGAGAAAGGAGGGAGAGAAGCGCACTTTACATAACCGCGTATTATGCCTTTATTCAAATTAGTTTAATTCTGCTGCCGAAGTAACCGCCGCGCGTTATACATACTTATTTGAATACAAGCTTTATAAGCGGTATAGGATGCGACGTATCAGCAAAATTACAATACAATAAGGATTTTGGAAGGCTCGCGCGCGCGAGAGAGAGCCTCTTTTGATTTGAGGAATGAATGCGGCGCGAGTGCGCGAACTGCCGCCTGCAGCCGAGGCGTATAAATAGCGAAGCGGCATAATACGCCGATCAAAATACACACGTGTGGCTCAAACTTATGCTCGATTTATATTGTCCGCGACCTTCGAAGAATTTACACGGATTACGATAATCGATTGTTGAATGTAAAAAGAGAAAAGGTCGCCTTTGTGTTATTGGCCAATAGTACGACCATTATCGTGATAATTTTGCGTTGCCGAATATCCTCGAGTGCTAAGATTATCGTTTTACTCGCACTCAACACACCGTGGATAAGATAATTAATAAAATTACGATTGCACAGTTACGGCGAAAAGTTGAAATTTGACGGTGGCCGCATTAGCTTGGCACGTTGCACAATTACACATACGTACGTTGAATCGTGCGCCCGGCGAAACGCACGACGGGAAATTCTGACACTCGTAATAACGTAATAATGATTTTATGCTTAAAAAAAAATGAAATAATAATAATTGTAAAAGAGCCGACACGAGTGATCTTACCACTATATACAATAATATAATCGCGAGTGTGCAGTAACAAAGGAAACGCATACATATATATGCACTTACACGCACGCATACGTGTGTACTGTACGTACACGAGTACACACGTATTTGTACGCCGTGTCGACTGCCGGTCAAAAGAGGCCTTGTGCCTGAAAGTCTATCCATGTATGTATAGCGACGTCGAGGCAGCGCAGCTTTTCTCAAACTCGAGTGAAACATCGAGTCGAAGTTGCTTCACCCGGTATGAAACGAGTTAGAGGGAAATGCGAGGCGAGAATATCATCGCGGACTCGCGAAAATCGAGATGTAATTTTGTCACGCACTGGTGTGTACAAGTTACGGGTTCGTTGCACTTATGTGTCACATCGGACGATCTTATTTAGTATTTTCTCTTATCATTTGCTTGCTTATTATTCTTTAAACGTTTGAAATATTTCGCATACGCTATGTCTTTGTATGGCACAATTGAATAACGCATCGAACGATGAAAAATAGCATTATATTTTGAGTAAATCTCAAGAAAAAACTTGCGTTATAACAACTAAAATCATAAATATATAAATTACTAGAATGAATCCAATAAATACGTTTTGTAGTTCGCTGGACGACTGTAGATGTCGCATGGCCAATTTCCACAAGCGGTAAATTCATCTTGGGTAGATATGTAAGAAGGAACGATTAGTTAGGATTAGCACTGTGTCTTGGAATAGAATTGCCTGAACAAATATTCAACGTCACTTATTATGCCATTAAAAATATCGTCACGAGCAGAGATTATCATTGCCGTTCGATCGGACAAAAAGTGTTCCACGATTCATAATTCACACATATTATAATTTCGAGGGTGCGTATTATTACAATACAAGTGTATACACCTCGCCCGATGTCGGCTTTTTCAATCTCTCTCTCTCTCTCTCTCTCTCCGCGGGTGCACTCGTTTTTCTGCTGCCCCGCTATTTAACACCTACTTACCATACAACGTTATCTCTCGACTCGCCGCGCGAGACAAATTCTCTTCTGCGGATTTGGCGATATAATATGTATGCGCATTGCGACCGAGCAATTTTGCCACGAACAAATCTATCTTGATGCATTGCTTACGATATCGCGAGATTTTGATAGCTATATTCAGAAGCTGCGTCTGTTTTGCTTAGCGTTATTTTAAGGTACGTGTATACTTGTTTTATTTGAATTGTCGTGTGAGCAAAAAAAGGTGTAACGTAACAATCTTATTGTAAATCATCTGGTACAAATTATGTGGCGTATTGATAAAATCGTTTACAAGAAAATATACATTGCTACAAATTCTCAAAGTAACTATAATTTTGAAAGATTTTGTGATTATTTGATTACAATTTTCGAATAATTAAAAGTAAAACGAAAAAAAATTAATTCTACAACCTCGTAATGTAAAGCTAAAAATACTCTGCAAAACCAGAAGTCATAATAGTTGAATCATCCAAAAATAAAATGAATTACTAGTTCAATTTAATATCTCATAAAAAGTTTGTTTCTTCTTAATAACAACACTTTTGAAGACTTTTCTCCTCCTGAAAACCTCTTGAATAAAGAATTTACTTTTATTTGCGAAATGTGCCAACTTGATTGGTACACGCTCTCGACGCTAGAGGCTCACTCAACGCAATGTCGCAAACTCACAAATGACATAGCGAAGTTATAATATATATATAAGTAATCTAATTCTTATTATTAATCGACTGAAATTTTTTTGACGAACAGTAAAAAATGAAAAGTAAAGTAGAAATGCGAAAAGAGAGTTTTTTGAAAACAGTCTTAAGTGTATAATACGCATTCTCCCCCACACACACACACACACGCACTTGCACACCAGCGAACGAGATCATCGATCAAGCAGCAAATGCGTTTATTATACTCGTGAATTCTTGGGTTCGCTCGCTCGCTCGCTCGCGCACATACACACGCCTTATCGGTCCGATTCCTTGACGGATCTTATGCATAATTCAAATTAATTACGGGGGCCGCGCATATATATACAGGCGGCACATGGGTGAACACACAACTTTATACGTATGCTATATGCGCGAGCACAGGACATGCTCGCGCTCGAACGAATATATGCGCCTAGGCGAGCTGCGCGCGCGGGAAAGAGTGATGTATTGCCCTAAAACTCGTGGTGGTGTGTGCCACCTACACACGAGCTGGAATAATGTGTAACGCGTAATATACCTATGTAGCGGGCGGCCCCGAGACAAATTCTCCCGCACGAATGCTTATGTGCTATATACCTACCTACGTTGTTGCATGCTCGAGCCTATTTTACCTGCGCGGGAGTTTTACATTATACAATTTTATACAGGAGCTAATTTCCTTCGAGTGTCGCCGTACATACGTACGTACATAGCACATCGGGGGGAGAGAAAAAAAAGGGGCCAACGTATAAATCAAACCTTAATCAGCGACTCTCCGCGCAGACCATCTAAATTAGTGACAAAATAAACGAAGCTCTTGTGCACATATAATACATTACGTGTGTGGAATCACTCGAAGCTGCTCGAAACAATGAGGGCCAGCAGCTCTCTCGACTTTGAGGCACGGCTAATCGCTGAAAAAGGCCCTTTTTCTGCAAGTTGCTGCTGCTGCTGCTGCTGCTGCTGCATACCAAGACGACAAAGTGCGCAGAAAGGACCGATGTGAGAGAAACGCATTGCTCCTCTCTCTCAGCGACACTGCAAATTTATTAAGCTAACACCTCTATATTGCAGCTCTCCCAACGTGACAATGCCTCTCACACACACACACACAAGTGGAGGATTCTCGAGAACGCACGGAATGAAGTTGTTTCGAGGCCTCGTCTCGTAATCGTCGTCTTGGTCGTCGTAGCGATTCGCCGATTGTATAAATCTCTTCTGCGAGAGTGAGAGAGAGAGAGAGAAGTTATCTCGGCTCGCGCGCGCCCTCGCAAGCGCAAATTCCAGAATGGAGTATTTTACGCGTTTCTGTGTGTGTATGTCTGTTTTTTTTTTCAACTCCGAGATCGAATCATTGGAGTTGAAAATTTTTGCGCGTCGATCGGTTGGCAAATATATTTATTTATGTAGGCAAAGTCCCTTATTATATGCCTCGATCCTATTTTTCATGGCTTCGCAGCTAGCAAAATAACAATACAGCAACAACAACAACAACAACAACAACAACAACAACAATCGCCGGGCGTTTACTTTTTTTTTGTGCCGAACAAAGATATACGCGCGTAAAAATTAACGCGCCGACCGCAAGCCGTAAGTGCAAATAGGCCTATACACTCGTCGACGACGACGAAGGAAGTAGCTACATAGCGTATATATAAAACTGCATGTTTTTTAAGCACGCAGAGAGAGAGAGAGAAGATCGTTTTATTTATGATCCGTGGATTTGTAGAGACACGCGTTAAAAACGCAAGTCGAAAGAAAGACGAGTAGTTAAGTAGAGTACTGGCATAGTAGATGACGCGTATGTTAGTGTGTTGGTGTGTAAGTACGACCGAGTCCCTCCTATATACATAAGGAGTGTAAAAGAATTGCTCGTTGAGATGAGTAATAAAGATAATGAGTACGCCTCATCCGTAATGTCTATTTCGCTTCTTTATTGTTTTCCCTCTCTCTCTCTTTCTGGCCGTGTATAAATGTCCGTGTGTGTTGGTCTCTCACTTTTTTTTTTGTTCAAGCATTTACCACCCCAAGTGTAACAATGGCTGTCTGTACGAGTGTGTGTGTGTGTGTGTGTGTGTACGCGCGTGCGGCGCAGCACTGTACACTCGATTCTCCGACGCATTCTTGCGAGTGTGCAACATCATCAAGACAGGACTGCTGCTGCGGTGCGTGCTTAGACTTTTTGCGGCACCGATCGTCGCGCGCGGTGTATTTTTCACCTTTTCGGCTTCTCACTCGGTTTTGCACGTAAACTGCTTCATTTTGTGTGCTGTGTTTTTTTCCTCTTCTTCTTTTACTACGAGTCAGCCCCGCCGCCGCAGCCGTAGCCGCGTCCTGTCGTAAAAGTCTTCCTCGGGGAGCCGAGGCGAGGAAGTGCCCCGCTACACACGTACGCGTTTAAAAATCGTCCGCGCGAGTGCGAGAGCTCATCATACTTTTAAATGTGCCCGCGCCAGCTAGCGAGCTAGCTATAGCTCAACTCGAACGCACACGAGCAAAATAATATGACGTGTGTGTGTGTGTGTGTGAGCTCGAGCGCGGCTCGAAGCTTTGCCGTCGTAGTAGAGGCTTTTTCGCGCCATGCTGAACACGGAACGTTCTCATTTAATTTTCGCCAAGTAGCAGAGAGAGAGAGAGAGAAAGAAAGAAAACGAGCGCCCGAGCGAATAAGAAAGGGAATAAGGTGGCTATTAACAACTTTATCAGAGGCTTATCGCCGCTGCGCCATCGACGGAGAATCACTTTTATTATATGCATATATATATTCTCTTTCGTTCGTGCACGCGCGTGACTCTCGCTTGTGCACACAGTGGTATAGTATATTATTACGCGAATCGCGGGGCACCGAATCACAGCTGCGGACAAAACCGAAACTGCAGCCCGGCTAACTACGATTAGTCTATAGAGCAGTGCATAGTTCGAGTGTTTTAATTTGTTTCAGCAGTAAATTTTAATGACTTGATGACTGAGTCGCTCGGTCTCTTTTTGGTCATCAAAATTTTTTTAGAATTTATGATAATTTATTAGCTCGTTTTTGATGATTTTTCTATTAAAATTGAGTAAAGATTATTGATCGCATTTTTTAATTGTTTCAAATTTTGTTCAAATCAGTTTTGAAGGACTTTAAGATTCCACCGCTAGATGTCGAGTATCATCATTTGTGAAATTTGCAAGTGGCAAAGTAAAAATAATTTTATAAGTAGTTCGAATTTTATAAGTAGATATGTCATTTTTTTCCTCCCGGTAACTTAGATGGCGCGCATAGGCGGAAGAAAATGATGTTTCGGTTTATATGTTCAGGGGCGAAAGGCGAATTTTAGGCCATGGTAGCATGAAAAATCGATTTTATTTCATATTTTCATTCGTTCTATCTCTACATAGTCTTAACAAACACACAAAACGAAACAACAATTTCGGAGTCTTCGTGCGCCCGATCAACTCCGCAGTTCAATTAATCAAGTACAGCGTACACGATGAGAATATGACACGTGTTTTCATTCGCGACACTTTGAGCCTTCGACACTAGGTACCTATTATCTGTAAAGCTGCAAGTGGAAAAGTAAAAGTATTTGTATATGTGTTTTGGAAACGTTTTAAACGTGTCAATCAGGGTTGCTTTACGGAACCAATAGGAAGATGAGCTTCTATCGAGTTGATACTTTTGCTTGAAAAATTATTATTCTATTAATTTTTTTAGTCTCAGGTTTAATATCAACATATCTTCAACTCGTCACCGACGCAACGAACAGGGAACCAATAGAAATTTTACGGGCGTATACACCTTCGATTACTCGAATTATAAACGAAGTCAAATAAATCCACGAAAACCATATATTTGTACGTGTGTGGAAATCATGCAAAATTTAGTAAGACTCGTCCGTTTACAAGCCGTACCGCGAAGAATTTGTACATACATATAAAGTCGTGATTCGCATATACACATACACACGTGTGGGTAAGTCTTATTCTCAAGCGGCAATAAAATGCAAAGTAATTGTTTCATAGGGATTATGCAGGCGGCGGTAGGTGAGAGAGGGAGAGCCAAGCGCGCATTGGGTTTTCTGTATTTAAATTAGAATGGAATTGGGGCCACTGCTGCTGCAGCTCGAGGGCGGCTCAGCAGCAGCACGAGCGCAGAATGCTGTGCGCGCAGTATAGGGCTATATATAATACGAACTGCTGTGCTGTGTAGTGTATAGTGGCCGTTTTCGCGGGTACGCGCGCGAACGAGATCATTTTTTTCCACGGTACTACGTACGTACGTACGTACGTACGTACGTGTGTTGTCCGTCGCCGACGTCGACGCTCTATAACGTCCCTTTTTTTTTCTTTTTCTTTTTTTTTTTTTTCATTTCACGCATTGTGCGCGTCGAGGAAGCGACTGCCATTGTCGCGGCTCTGGCTGCGGTGGCGGCGGCGGCATACAACGATGCTCCGCTACGATAAGAAACTACAATTCGCTGCACCAAATATATACACGCACGCACACACACGTACACATTTATAACTGCGAGTCGACGAATGAGCGAGTACATACACACACACATACAGAATTGTGTATGTGTGCTGGCTAGGTGCGCGCGCGCCATGGCACAAAGCTCCGCGCGTTTCGTTGCAGCGATTTCGCAAAAGCAATGAGAGCTGTTTCTTTCTTTCTTTCTTTCTTTTTTTTTGCTCCCTTTGTTCGTTATATGCATCGTGCTTTAAATTAAAACGTTTCTAAAAGTTATTTTTTCTCTCCTGTTTTTTTTTATCTTTGACTCTACGCGCGTAAGCGCGCTATCTCGAAAACGCGAGCTGTTGGTCTCGTTTAACGATCACGAGGCCGAAAGTGCCATAACCGCGCGAAGAAGTATGTGTGACGCTCACAATCGACGGTAAATTTTTTAACTCTATGGCTGCCGGTGTTGTTTTTCTTATCTTTTACATATTCAGTCGATAACATAATTACTAATACTTACGAAGCAATCGAAAAGCTCAATAAAATCGACCATCGAACAGCGAAAGGGAGCATAAAATTACGGTACATCGCATCGGAGCGTCTAGCTCGACGAACGAAACGTATACGAAAAAGCGGAAGGTTTTCGAAGGTATATACTCCTTATACTCTAAATACGAGTGCAGCAGGGGCATCACAGGGCAACGGACAGCAGCAGCGGAACTTAACCGAACTCGAGCATCTGTTATATATATAAAACGTGTGTGCGCGTGCTCGCAGGGCCCGACTACGTCGCGTATCCGCTTATCTCGACCCGAAATCTCAGATCTCACGAACTTGATATCAGTCTCTCTTGGCTCATATATACGGTGTGTGTGGAGGCAGCAGCAACAGCAGCAGTAGCAGTAGTAGTAGTGCAGCCGCCCATTTACGTTTCGCGAGACTCCTAATCGACGATTACCACCGGTTTTTCTGTTACATTATAATACGCATACACACACGAGAGAGAGAGACAGACCCTTTTTTCCATTTCGGAAGCTCTCTCTCTTGGCTATATATATACTCGACTCGAGCCCGCAGAGAACGCGGAAATGGCAGGGGTCATTACGGACAGCAGACGTATGAGAGAGAGGAGATTGAGGCCGTATTTTTATTTTATATCGTATACACCAAAGGGCGACGCGATTTTTACCTTTTTATTTTTTGTTTCGTTTCCACAGGGGTGCGTAATTCGATCGGATATGTGATTCAACCAAAACTGCTCGTACGAAATACACACACGCGCACACATATCTAAAATTATGATATACTCAACGATACTCGAATCGATCGATCGAGCTCACTGTACGTGGGTATTTTAAAAATTTCAAGCTCTCACACGCAGTGCGCGCCATGTTTCAAAAATTGCGACAGTGCTTCGATTGATATACAATCATTTTCAATTTGCCAGTTGCAGATTTGCAGATAAAGGTACTCGCCATCTAGCGGTGAAGGTTCAAAGAGGCGTTGTCGTATTGAAAGTGTTGGAAAACTGAACTAAACTTTTTGAAACGATTGAGTTGTCATTTTTAAGTCATTTAAAATGCATTATAAATATTTGTAACATACTTTTAAGTTTTAGTTCAAAAATCCTCTAAAACAAGTCAATTAATGATAATTTTTTGGTCATAAAGCTATTATTAATGTTAATTATTTACACCGAGGTTGCGAAGTCAGAAACTTTGAAACATTGAAATTTAATTAATCATCTTTAAATTCAACGATTTGTATAAAGTTTTGTTTTCCAACAAGAACAAGTGTCAAAAAAAATCGTAAGCTGAGCAATGAGTGATGGCAAACGAAACAGATAATAATTATTTTGGTAATTACTAAGGGTGTGCGATTATCCGAAAAAAGTTGACTCGGTCGAGGCGATTCCCCCATTTTCTTACTCGACTGTTTTTGAGTTTTGAAAATTTGTTTCATAAAACCGAACATAATACATAATCAAATATTATATTATGATAATTATCAAAAAAGTAGTAAAGGAATCAACCCTCTTTGTCATTTTCGAATGATCGATCTTCTTTTCTCATCTCATACTTCCAAAAATTATCTTCTAAAATTTAATACAAAAACTTCCATTTCCACTTGAAATTATACGAAACTCGAGGAAAACGTATCTCTCGCACCTTGAAGCCCGTGTTTACTTTCTATACAGATGGTACAGTTTGTGTACCGTCAGTACACGTCCCGGCGCCGCAGAGGGTATTAAACATCGCGCGTCGACCGAAGCAAGTGATTATCGTGAAAAAATTCAAAAGCATTGTAAATCATCAGCGATGCTCAGAACAAGATTAGAAAAGTTGAAGAGCTTGCGAGAAAATGTCGATTGGGGGAGCAAAGACGGGCGAGTTAAACTTCTCGACGATCTCTGGGATTTGATCCGCGATTGGGAGGGAAAGCTTCCGAACTTTGAAGAGGTTTTCGAAGAGGACGAAATTCACGCTCTTCTAACGGAGTGCGCATCAGACAGTTTTCGAGATTTTACTTGTATTTTGAGAAATAAAGGTATCATCGAATTCGTGGCTAAATCAGGCTTCAGAGACAAGCCCGTCCCCGGCGAGTCCTTGGGTCGCGTCACGGCGGTGCATCACGCGGGTCTAAACGAGCCCGACCGCAATTGGAGGCAGGTGATCTCCGACCTCTTCAAAATATACAACAGGTTCGAGGCGAACTACGCAGACGGGCCCGGAATGACGCATTTTCACGTGGCCTGCAAATTCGGCTGCCACGAGATCGTCCGGAACTTTCTCAAGCTCGGCCGGGTCGATCCCGATCTCGTGTGCGGCAGAAGCGGCGATCTGCCGCTGATACTGGCACTGAGGCACGACCACGCGGACGTGTACCGGCTGCTGCTGGGAAGGGGAGCAAGTCCGAATTCGACCGACGCGTGCGGATTGACGCCACTGCACCATTTGAGCCTGAGACGCCGCGCCGACGTCTCGGAGAGGACGAGCGAGTTGTTCGGGTTGATACGAAAGGAATACAAGGGGAAACCGGTCGATGTCGATGCCAAGTGCGAGGGTAAAACACCGTTGCACGTGGCTTTGTCCTTGGGTCGTATGGGTGTGGCTGAACTGCTGCTGAGGAACGGCGCCAATCCGAATCTGACGAGTCCAGAGGGATCGACGCCGTTGCACACCATCGCTATTTACCAGTGGTTCCACGAGGATGACTTGGCGGCGAAATTCTTCGAGATCTGCAGCGACATCAAGAAGACGGTGCTGGTCGATGCCGTGGACAGTCGGGGCCATACACCCCTTCAATGGGCCGTGGCGAACCTCTTGCCGGATACGGTCGACGTGCTCCTGAATCACGGGGCCGATCTGTCTACGCTGGTCTTTCCCACCGAGGCACACTTTATCGAGTGCTTCGACGCGCGGCGTACCGAAGTCGCTTTTAAATTGAGATTGGCGTGTGGCCTTCTGGAAGTCGTCAAACGCCTCGAGATCAGAGGATACGAGCTGAGCCAACGCGACGCCATGACGATCATGAAATTATTTTCCCGGTACGGATTGTTCCGGAGGTCGTCGTCGTCGGCGGATCAATCGTGGTACCTCGATCAGGTGGAGTTCACGAGCATAGCCAAACGCGTGGTCTGTGAGATCGTCCACTTGTCGCTCCACGACCTGATCCAGTTGCCCACCAAAGAGGCGCTGAAAAAAATCCCGTCGTACATGAACTTATACTACGAGGGATTCAAACTATTGGGCGAGTTCCTCGCGAGGCACGACGATTGCGTTCTGTTTGTGTGCGAGAAAATATCGAGAGATTTTTTCCAGTCTCGGGCAATAGAACCATTCATAGAGCTGATACACTGCCGACTGCCACCCGAGTGTTGCCAAATGATCATCGAAGAGCTAAGTAACGAAGATTTATTTAATATTTGCTTGGCGGTTACGGCCGACTAGAGCTCGCGATGACAATGAAGCTTTTATACGCGGTCTTTTTAAATGCGTATTCCTGAATATATTGAATTGAATATATTATAAATAAATTTTTAAATTTCTGATCCTATTTTATGTAGCATATTCCTGAATATATTGAATTGAATATATTATTGAAATAATAAAATAATAAGTTTAAACTTTTCTATTGATAAACACCCAATTATTTGAAGTCAACAGGACAAGAGTACGAGCCCAAAACAATGCAACTTGGACGATCTTTTCTCGCCTTCTGTCTCGTCGACTGCTTTTGAATTTGACAAATAATTTATAACCAATTCTTTATCTATTAGTGATTAATAGTAGTTTCTAAAAAAAAGCCAATTTATACAGTACTTTGTTCCAAATCAATTGTCATACTCGTAAGTACATTTGAACTTTCGGCACTGTGCGCGCGGGCCCAAGACTGAAATTAATTTTTTCATGCAGTTCTTGACTTCATGCGAATAAAAAATTCAGACAAACAGCACCTCGCATACGTACAAAAATAAAAAAGTCGCGTCGTCGCGTATCCATGCGAACTACGACGAACCGCGTACACTTGATTATAATATATATTAACGTTGCACACACGCAAATGTACAGACTGCGGCATGTGGGTTTCGCGCGCGCGCGCTAATTAGCAAACGCGCGTATATATGTGTACTGTATCGTGTGTGTTGCAGCCCTCGCTTCCGTCCCGAATATATTAAAGGCTGAACGATAGGTGTCCTGAGCTATAGCGCGAGGCGAATTGTCTGCGTGCATAGGCAACTCGAGGGTCGACTATATGCGATTTATTCTATTATTATTGGCTCTGCACATTGGTCAACAATTATCAACTTTATTCTGACTTTTAGAGTACACGCAATTTTTTTTCTGCTCGTCTCGCGAGCACAGACATACATAATAGTAACAAACGATCATATTGTTATGATCCGCCACGATCGCGCGTGTCGCGCGTCAATTGGCGACGAGTATCAAGTTTCTGCCCTCGTCGCGCTTCAGACAGGCCTCGATCCAGTCGGCGTAGTGCGACACCTTGGTGTAGCCCTCGGGCACGATGTGCGTCAGGCCGCAGCCGTCGCTTATCGTCGCGATGCCCACCTGTATGCCGTTCTCGTCGACCAGCGGACTGCCCGAGTCGCCCTGATGAAAGTAATTTTCATGCTTTATTTATTTATTTATTTATTTATGAATTTCGTGTAACGTACCTTGCATATGCCACCTTGGTCGGTCGGCAGTATGTCGACGGTGCATAGTATGCCGTCGTCAAGGGGTATCTCGTGCATGTACATCCACTGCTTCTTGCATTCGCGAAAATTCGACACCTTCCTCGATATCATCTGTAGATTTTTCGCCGAGCCCTCGTACGTATTCTACAACGAGAGCAATGAGAAAAATCGAGTTGAAACTTATTTCGATATTTTGGTATACATGTATGAATAAAATTATGCCGATATTACGCTCAATTTGCCCCAACCCGTTATCGTGACGATCGAGCCCTCGTGCAGTTTGTGATCCTTGGCCGCCAGCCTGATCGGCTGCACGTACTCGTTGTAGACGATGTCTTTCGTCACTCGCACCAGAGCGATATCGTTTATGCCGCCGTCCCACTGTTTCGCAACGTTAAATGCAACATATGCATACATTTTATTACATTGAAATAAAAAAAAATTTTTTTTTTTAAATCTCTCGACTATCGTACACTCACTCGATTGTTCTCCAGACTGATGAAATCGCCGTGAATGATGAACCTGTCAACTTTGTAGATCGTCGCGTTGGCCTGGCCGACGAGGTTCGTGCCCACCACGACGTCGGTCTGTTGCCACTGCTCGCTGTTCTCCCGACAAGAGTACGAAAACACAAGTAAACAGATAAAAATACGCTGCCGCAGTTCATTGGAAAAGAGCTTCCTCGTACAAAAATCATCGTTCCTATTTTATTTATAAATGCTAATAAAGCAATTATTTAAACTTAAACCCTGTGAAACAAACTAAAATTTCTTCTTCACGATGTAATTATTAAAATAATCTATGAATCCTGAAGTTTTCTATCTAGAATTCAAGCTTGCCTACTCGTCTTTCAAAATCACATCTCAAATTAAAAAACAATAAATAAAAAAATCTAACCCTATGAAAGAAACTAAAATTTCCGAAAAATAAAGACAAAAACCTTTTTTTCTCCACGATGTAATTTTTAAAATAATCGATGAATCTTAACGTTTTTGATCTCTAATTAAAGCTTGGCTGCTCATCTTTCAAAATTAATGCTCGAAAATGTTATAAAGACACTTTGGATCTTAAAAAAATTAGGAAAAAAAAATTCATAAAAATTTAGTAAAAAAAAAAAAAATATGAAAAATCGTAATAACTTTTGCAATAATCAATAGATCGATATAAAACTTTTTTGGGCTTCATCCTTGCAACAATCGACAATAAATGAAATTGATTTCAGTAAAAAAATCACATAGAATAACGCCACAAAAATGCAATTATCATCGTTTTAATTACTTACTCGAAGATGCAGTGAGCCGCGGTGAGCAGGTAGCGCTGGTTTATGATCGAGGCGCCGCAGAAGAAGTCCGAAGCGAACCAGGTGGGAATCCAGCCGACGAAGAAGCTCGGGAACCAGCTCTTGGACCAGCCGCGACGCTTCAAGTGCGCTTGAAAGGGGAACTGGCCGTGGGACGCGGTGTAGCCTTGAACTATCCTCTGCTTTTCGACGGCTTTAATTGCATAATTACGTGAACTATTATAAAGCGACGACACTTCAACGCTATACGTACATATGATTGAAATTAATAATTATAACTTACATGAGAAATTATTGGCGGAAACGGTCACCAAGTAGCCGACGGCGCACAAAGCTAGTAAAACTTTCATTTTCACTCTGTGGGGGGTGTCTCGATCATCTGCGTCCAACCGACCGAATTTTAACTCGTCTCATTGTCTACGATGACTCACTGCAACTACCACCCCCGCGCCAAAGAAAAGGTGCTTTAAAAGCTCGAGAGCACGACAAATCGCGAGAGAAATACTTTTACTTTTATGACAACCCAACCAGACAACAACAGCTGAGAAGCTGCTGCTGCTGCTGCTGACCGAGAAGACCGCGCGTTTGGAAATGAGAAAATTGCTAGGTCAGTCAGTCGCTTACGGGACAGCACGTGCTGTGGAAGGGGTGTGCTTGCAGCTGCTGCGGAGCTTTTTTACACACTGGCCACGTGGCCTTAAACACTCTCGCGCGACCCGAGAGCGAGCTAACCCCGATTATTAAGCTCGATAAGGCGGTTTGGCCCGATTTTGCCCGTAATTGGAAGTTCAACGCGGTCGAACGAGCGCGGCGATCGTATTTCGACTGCCGCTGCTGCTGGAGGCTCGCAAAAGCTTGATATTATGTGTATTCGATCGTTGGCGCTCTCTGAAAGCTCTTATAAAAGACCAGGCAGTGATTTTCCCCCATCGGAAAGCTCGCCCATTGAGACTATATTTATTTTGAGAATATTATCAAAGAGATATACTTTTGAGAAATTTAAAGGGACTGCAAAACTATTTATAACATATTTGAACTAGCGGCGTATCGACTTTATCATCTACAATTTAAATGTATTCAAAAAATAAAAAAGATAGACGAGATGTGATTCGATGTCATTATAACAGACGGTTTGTTATCGGACTTAACTATTGGGCTAGTAGTAGGCGCACATTGTGCGTATCCATTCACATATTGTTGGGTGTGTACGTG
This sequence comes from Trichogramma evanescens, assembly GCA_902732785.1. NCBI lineage: Eukaryota > Metazoa > Arthropoda > Insecta > Hymenoptera > Trichogrammatidae > Trichogramma > Trichogramma evanescens. The sequence goes on along the minus strand of CACVKI010136999.1, from coordinate 36,096 downwards.
TATGTGTGTCTCGATGATGCAGCGCGCACACGTGGATTATATACACTTTACAATACGTATACACTCGCCTGCATATAATACGTTTTTTTTTGCTCTCGTAGTCGCGCGTTATAAGCCCGCGCGTTACATTCCCCTGTTATTAGGGACAATTTCCAATTGGCCCCGAGCTCTCTTTCGGTATATATCGCAGAAAAATAAAAAAAGAGGAGACTCGAGCTCGCTCGCGCGCGTAAAAAGTCGAATGTGATGCGCGCCTGACTCTCCGTATGTATAGCTATATACATGGCAGATTTACAAGAAAGACCTCTCGATATGCATTCTATATTAAAGAGAGACAGAGAGGCTGTGGCTGCTGCTGCCGATGCTCTGGTGGAGGGAGGAGGAGGAAGCCCGTATTATAATGCGTATATGTGCACTACCCGGGGCTGCAAATAATATTTTCTCTCTTTCTCTCTCTCGCGAGCGAGCGATCCTGTGGAGCGCGCGCAATGTCCTCCCGGCGTCTATATACATACGTATATGTAAGAGCCGAGCGTGCATAGCAAGCATATTTTATGATAAGCAGCAGCGGAGCTCGGCCACAACAACGCGACGCGACCACTTCTAGTATGTGTGTGTGTGTATACATTTTTGTATAAAAATGTTGTAACGCGAGCATGTGTGTGTGTGTGTGTGCGCGCGCGCTAAAGCTGCCCGAGGCGCATCACCTTCTGCGAGCGCGCGCTGCCTCTCGATGATCGCTAAAAACTTTTCAGAGCGTTATTATTCCTGGCGTTCGACAATGTCTTTTTCTTTTTATTTTTATTATTTTATTGCTTACTTGTGAGTCATCGATGAAACATTTTCGGGGCGAATAATTTGCAACATACTTGGCGAAGACACGAAAGATAATATTTATCAAGGAGATGACGAATCAAAATGTTCGGTACTGTTTTCTGGAACTTATTTTTAATATGTCTCCAAAAGGCTTTGTAGTGCCCTTCATTATGAGGTTCTTTGTTGATCATCATTCGGAATTACCTAATCTGCTTCGTGCAGGTTAATCAGAATCTGGAAAATGTTTCAGGTCGCAATCCTTGATTATTTTATATTTTATAAGTCAGTCTCTACCGCTAGATGGCGAGTACCTTCGTCCTAAAAACCTGCAAGTGTCAAAATCAAACTAATTGTATAAGTCATCTCGGTTGTATATAATCATATTATCGTATACTATGTACTTCTGTCCGACTATAGGTGATACCGCACCTGTTGATAAAACTAGCCTTCACCACTAATTGGCGAGTACCTTCAATTGTAAATCTGCAAGTGCATAAAGTAAGCTGTAAGGTATACATGCGAATATACCTTACAAAACAGAGCAAGCGAATTGATCAAGCAGTCAGTCGTTGAGCAGTCGCTGACCAGAGAAAGTCAATAAAGGTCTTGCTGACAATTTAAATATTCGTCGCCTAAGACTCTCATTCTTCGCCTTCTCACCCTTACAAAGCGTACTTGTATAAGTCAAAGAATACTTTTCAAAAAACCAGCTAATATAGTTTCTGCTTGGCTATCTCATTTACCCTTAATCATGAGCTACTTACAGAGCAAATCCACCGCTAGATGGCCAGTACCTTCATCCGTAAATCTGCAAGTGGCAAAGTCAAAATAATAAATTTTAAAATCTGCCGGTCGATAAGGCAACGCAATCTCAAATCTCCTAAATTTGATTTATGTCTCACTCGAGAGACTCGGAAACATTACCGTCCTACTTAATGATAATGACCAGGGAATCGGCGTAAAAAGTGTATTTTTAACAAAACTAACAATCTGCCGCGCGCGCTCCACAGCGTGTAATAAACATCGGCATTACGTTGACACTATAACATTATACATTATGCATAGCGTGCGTATATGACGAATTCCATCGCGTCGCAAATTCTTCGGGAGTGTTTGGACAGAGAGAGAGAGAGAGATCTCAGCCGAGAGATTACATTAAAGAGAGTAAAAGCTCGCGGGGAGAAAAAAAAGGAGAGAGAGACAGAGAGAGAGAGAGAGAAGAAGCAACGAAGAAGAGAATGCGTATAATGTTTCGAGAGTGTATGTTAATATAAAAAAATACATCATCAATCGCAAAATCCGTGGAGGAGTGTATACCTCTCGCTCTCTACCCCGACTTTATACGCGCGTATATCGACGGCGCGTATAAGAGTTGCCTCGCTGCTGCACAGCACAGCACAACACAACACACGACTCGATCGCTCGCTCGCGCGCGCACACAAGGCACAACAGCGCGTAATCATTATAATTATCTCATATTAGGTATTGACTACGGATTTGCATAATGTTGCCGTTGCCTTTTGCTCTCTGTCTCTCTCTCTCCTTTTTCTCTTGCCACACATGACTCTGTCTCTCTCTCTCTCTGGGTTGTTTTTTCACCCCCGGGTATCGTTTGCTCCGGCTCTCTCGCTCTATCTCCTCCACGCTCGTGCGCATACGTGTGTATAAGCAGCTTCATCTGCGTGTGTGTGTGTACACACATATGTGGAGCACAGCCCAGCCCACAATTTTCTCCGTATAAGCACATACATGCGTACGCCTGCATACGAATATCGTGCACTCTTTGATACGCTCGCGGCATTCTTTTGTGGAAATCTCTCTCTCTCTCTCCTTCTTTGCTTTTATTTTCTTATAATATACTTGCGTCAGCGAAACGAGTGCGTATGGAATTTTGTCATCCGTATATAGTTGCACTTGGATCGCGGACAAAAGCGAGAATCGATCGGCATTCGAGATCGGTATACGTGCACACAGGTACGACTTCATCGAATCGAGTCGCTGTGGAATGCGTTTCGGGGTTCGAAAGCATAGCGTTTTAATTTAATTAATTTACAAAGCCTCTTTTGGCTAATTATCGATAAGACCTTTGACAGACCCCGTGCTGACTCTGTCCGCGGCGCATGCGATGCGCCGGAGGATTGTGGAAATTGGGTTTGCACACCACCTCCACCACCAACGCTACACAGTTGAGCACAGACGCGTGTGTATACGTATGGAAAAAGCCCTGATAATTAGTCGAAGCAAGGAATGAGTGCACACAGTGGAATCCCCTCCTCCCTTTGCCTCGAAACCCTTTTAAATAACGCTATCCCACGAGCAGCTCTCCATATGCTGGCGAAAGATTAAAATCGCGTTTCGTGTATATACGTATACCTCGGCTTGGTTATATATATAAGCATGGAACGCGCGTCGACGAGGCTCAATACGCCATGCCTCCTACCGCATTCTGCGCTGCGCGGCCGAAGAAATTTACTGTTCAGTCCGTTAACTTATAGTTAGAACATTTAAAATTTACTCTTCACAATTTATTCCTCTCTCTCTCTCTCTCTCTCAGCTCGTATAGGGTATAATATAAGTTCCTATAGATTGTGCTGATGCTCGCCGGGGGGAAGCAGTGAGAAATTCGCGAAAAAATGTTTATATCTAAGAAAAATAAATTTACAGTTGGATGGAAATGCAAATTTAATAAATCAATTGTAAAAATTAAATCGTAAATTGCCACTCGTTTGTGGGACAAAACAATTAAGATGAACGCACGACGACAATCCATATATACCTACGCGCGCGAGTTTGGAATTAAGGCCAATTATCATCGGCATTCGAAGCATCCCCCGAACCTACCTGTGTTTATATCTGTGTGTGATATAACTCACTTCGGCGCATAGTCTCGCAACACCGCATGCATCAAGTATATATAAAGTGGAGAAGGACAAAGAAGAAGAGGAGACGAGCGCGGCGCACTACGAGGCGCATTACAATATATATTATAGGAAGAGAGCCGTATAGCTTCGAAACGCAAAAAAAAAACACAGAGTAGCAACGAAGGCAACGAACGACGTGAGCCGAGAGAGAGAGAACGACGTGAACGCGATCCAGATACATCAAGGCGGGGATCGTTATCTCGGTCATGCTTCGGTCAGTTTGCTCGCGCGAGCGAGCCAGCGCAAATGTCCAGCTGCTGCTGCTGCTGCTGCTGCTACCACTACTTGGTGTGTATCACGGGGTTCCCGCGTAGAGCCTATATGTGTGTGTACGCGCGCGGAAGCCATCGACACCCCAGGCCCTCTTTGATCTTCAGAGATAAGGCCCTCCTTCCTGTACACATCCACTTATTTCTGCACAAATACATACACACAAGCACACACACACACACACACACACACGAGTATATGTACGCACTATTCAGTTAGAAAATTTTCGGCTGCGCGTTTATAAACACGTACGCGCATTTTTTCGCCTGCTGGGGCTTTTAAACTCTCTCTATATGTATATGGGTACCTATAAGTAGAGCCCCTAATAAATATATAAATATATACACACGGGGTGTAATCGTCCTTCTCTCTTTTATATACATTACATACACAGCCGTTATCGAGGGCGGCTCGGCTGACGAGACAGCCAGCCAACCAAGCGATGTGTTCTATATTACTGTAGCAATTTTAATTTATTACGATCACGCCGCGCGTAAACGGCCAACATGACGATAGAGAGAGAAAAAGAGGCAAAGTGTTGAATTGCTTTATAAGTACGCGAGTCGTAATCGACTCGTATTATATTGGCCGATCGGGTATCTTCTCTTCTCTCGCTCTCTTATAAATATACCTGCGCGATGCTTGCGTTTCGATAGTTATCGCTCGCTGGCTCGCGCCAGCCACTCTCGGACTCTCTGATCGCGTATACGATCTCGATATATAGACCGATTGAAACGCGTGCAATTTTTTTTAATCCCTTCTTTCGTCTACATACAGATCGCGTGAGCATATTTCATATGTGCGCCTATACTACTTGTGCGATGCGAGGCGGATTGCTCCGCGGAGAGAGGCCCTAATTTCAATTTGAAAAATAGCTTAATCGATTCTTTTTTCGGGCTCTTGGCCGGCCGAGATACAATCAATTTTCTGATTATCCACGCCGATAGAGGAGAACGTTTTGCTCCGCATGTAAGATCGATCGGGTTGTATAGTTAACGAGATTCAGAGACTCGATTTTTCGTAATTATCGTGTTATACCTTTGTCAAGTGTTGATGAGAGCTAATTTAACCGGTTTCGATCGAGATTAATCTACTCAACGACGGAAAAAAAAGTAACAATCTTATGCACTGCTGATTAATTTTTAGTTTAAGAATAGTTAAAAATTATTATGTAAAATAATGTTAAGGTGATAAGTAACGTACGAAATTATCCGATTATCCAAATTGTTCGCATCAATCATATTGTATTCAAATTGGTAATCACAAAATCATTTTAATTTATTCTAAATACATATTTTTTGGGGGGAATTTTCACAACGAACGCTGCATCGGAATGTATTTTAGACTGATTGAAAATTGTAGCAGAACAATGGTTTTAACTTTTTTTTTGACGAGGCATTTGAAGCACTGAATTCACTTGCATAGGCATACAGACATACCGAGCCTGCACATAACACCAGTCACTAGGTACTACACACATACATAGATACATACACACACGTACACTCACACACGCAAAAGTGAGAGGTTGCACGTGAGCAACCATTACTCTCGTGCCTGAGCCAATGGAGAGAATCTACACGCCCCTTTTTACTCATACATGCTCCTACTCTTTCGCTTTATTTCTCTGTCACTCTTTTTCGCTCGCTCACTTACTCATGTTCACTTTCACGTTATAGGAGCTGCACTTGCCTCGCATTGCACATGCGAATGTATGATTCTTGCATATAGACCAACAGAAGCACAGAGCGATACTTCATGACAAGAGAACCGATCACACGCTATAGAAAAAATGACATGTTTTGCCTTGAAAAATATTAATGCAAAGAACGAAAATTGTTGACTTTTTCTAATTCTCGTTTGACATAATTTCAAATTATTTCAATCGAGGAAATGATGCATAAATGATACGGAAATTTTTTACCCGTTTCAGCTTTTATAAATAATCTAAGGTATCATTTTGTAATTTAAAATCTCTTCGTAATGAAATATCATTTATAGGATGAAGTTTATTATTCAGTCGACATAAGATAGTACAATTTCTTCAATAATATTATGAAAACAATGACGCGTACAAATTTAGAGTTTAGGGTTTGTAAATATTATTTGATTCGAGTTTAAGTTAATTTCATGTGTAGAGTCAGTCCAGAAAGATCAATCGCAAACAAATTTCTATGTGAAGAAAATGGAATCAAGTGTAGGCATCAATAGTACCGTTAGGTAATTTTTTCACGTAAATTACTCCATCTCAAAATGAGTGAACTAGAATTAATAAAAATTATTTCAGAGTTAAAAAAGAACCAATCGACGTGTTGCTCGGTGAAAATGATTACATTGTAATTGACAAGACACCAGATGTCAACAATTTTCAATTACTCAGGCATCTGCAAGAAAATCGAGTAAGTAATAATTATTATATATAGATTATTTATTCATAAAAAAATTCACATAAATTATGTTTTATTCAGATTCAAAAATCTGACGATAATCACAAAAGTGAACTTGACGACTTGGCAATTGAGTTGGAATGTAAAGACATGAAGCCGAGCTTGGATTTATTAGCAGTTGCTAAAATTGAAAATTGGTCTGAAAATCACTTGGCGGCTATTGAAAATGGTAACGAATATCAAACTCAAAATATAATTAAATTAGAAGCTTTTGTTGATGCAGTAAAAAAGGAATCGTTTGTGGATGACGCCAATCAATTTAATATGAATTCAAACTGTGAACTCCGCGAGATAAAGAAAAGAAAATCAGTTGTGCAAAATGTGGATTGTAAACATAAACTCAAAAAACACATTGACATGCCGAATCGTAAAATCACACATCTTTGTGACACATGTGGAGAGACATTCAGATATAAGAGAAGTCTCAAAGTTCACATAAATTCGGAGCATCTTAAAATCACCCACAGTTGTGACACATGTGGAAAGGCATTCAGATACAAGAACCATCTTCAACGCCATATTGATTCAGTACACTATAAAATCACTCATGCCTGTGACATATGTGAAAAGTCATTCCAACATAAAGATTCTCTCAAAACACATATTGAAGCAATACATAATGGTAAAACTCTCACATGCGATATCTGTAGAAAGACGTTCTCTTACAAGAGCAATCTTAAAAGACACATCGATGCGATACATAATGGTAAAACTCCCACATGCGATATCTGCAAAAAGACGTTTTCTCAAAAGGGTAATCTCCAAACCCACATCGATTCAGTGCATAATAGAACGAAAATTTACATATGTGACGTGTGTGGCAAGGCATTTACACGGAAGAACTCTGTGAAAATTCATATCGACACGGTGCATAATGGTAAAAAAAGTAACGAATGTGACATGTGTGGCAAGAAGTTCTCGCTAAAGTGTTCTCTGAAAATTCATATCGATTCGGTGCATAAAGGCATCACCTACCCATGCGATTTTTGTGAAAAGACGTTTTCCCAAAAAATTAATTTGAAAACTCATATCGATTGGGTACATAATAGTAAAAAAAGTTACGAATGTGACGTGTGTGGCAAGAAATTCTCCCGAAAGGATCATTTGAAAATACACATCGAAACGGTGCACCATAAAATCACTCATGCCTGTGATGTATGTGGAAAGACGTTCTCGCAAAAGGGTACTCTGAAAATTCATATCGATTCGGTGCATAAAGGCATCACCTACCCATGCGATTTTTGTGAAAAGACATTTTCTCAAAAATTGAGTTTAAAATCTCATATCGTTTCGATTCATAAAGGCATCATCTACCCATGTGATATTTACGGAAAGACATACAGTCAAAAAAGTAAGCTCAATATTCATGTCAAATCGGTGCATAACAATACCACATATGCATGCGAGACGTGCGGAAAGATATTTGGACAAAAAAGAAATCTTCAAAAACACATCGATATGGCACAGCATTCACGCATCCGCATTACGACTTAATAAATGTACTTAATTTTACTTCAATTTTGTCAAAAACACAGCAATAAATAATTCTAACAAAATATCGAATGCACAATTTGCTTGCTTGGCTAATTCGCAAATCTTGACAATTGTTCAAAGAAACTATGAAGTGTTAATTTTAAGTTAAAAATATGTTGAACCCCTAAAATTGATTTCATTTTTCTAACAGTAGGTAGTCACTTTTCAATAAAATTTCATTTCGTGACTCGCTTGCGCAGACGCAGTCAATGAGAAATTTGGTCTATTGTATTATTTTCATATCGATTCGGATTATTTTCTTTAGAAAATTGTAATATTGATTGTGTTACATTGATTGTCATTGAGCCATCTGAACGAATTAAAAATGTTATTGATTGACGAGGATTGACGAAATTGACCTCAACATATTAAATTAATTTTGTAATTCCATAAATGCTGAAAAATTTTTATTCAAATTAACCTTGCAATTCTAAAAAGTACCTTCTCAATTGGATATCTCAGGGGTCCTAATTTTAACGAATTATTGTGCGAAAACTTCTGAAAATGACGAGTAAACTTAAAAAGATCGTGCAAAGATGTTTTTCAAGCCGTGAACGTTGGAATTATAATTGAGAATAATGGATTAAAAGTTGAAACGGTATTGAGAAAATTTATGTCAAAAACTTTGGCATTGTTCCGAGAGACAGAACAACTTTTCCAAGTAAAACCTGCGAAAAAAAAATCGGCGCTGTTCGCGCGCACACGCGCGAGGGTAGCTTACACATAGGCACTTGATGCGAATGCATTAATGTGAAATCGCTGCCGCATACACGCGTATATATAAATATTCGCATGTGTGTGCGTGTGTGCAGAGCGAGGCATGGAAGGCACGAAAGATAAATACGGATAAAGACAAGGGGGAAGGCGAAGAAAGCAACACCAAAATGAACAATAAAAAAGTATGTATACGTCGCTCTGTACCTGTGTGTTGGTGTGTGTGCATATAATAAAAGAAAAGGCGAAGACGAACACGATTGTACGTGGGTATACGAGAAGAAACACAAGTGTGTTTGTAAAACAATATGCTCGCTCGCGCGCGTGCTAAGTTTTTCGGGCCAGAGGCCGAAAGGCCTTAGGCCAGTAGTGTCCAATTTATGTGAGCGGCGTGCCTGTGCGCGCGCGCTCTCATAATAATGTGAGGCGGTCGGGGCGCGCGAGTCCAACGCTGGGCTCGAGTTATATTCTATATATATAGGGCCTGTGTGCAACTGTGCAGAGCCCAAGAGAGAGAGAGAGAGAGAAACTCCACGAAATGACACGCGGCAAACAATGGCAGGGATGCATACACACACATGCGCACACATATATACTCACACTCGTACGCGCGCGAGAGAGCGATGATAAATACGAGCGGCGGTCTTACACATATATACCGCGCGCGCGCGCCACGACCATTATAATCTTATTGTTACACTCTCGCGCTCCTATAATACTCGCATATATATGGTATATACTGCACAGGTGGTTCTTGCCTTGTGTCTGTGTGTACGAGCTCGCGCGTTAGATGTACTTGCTGCTGCTGCTGCTGTGCCGCGCACGGTGTAAGAAAAAGTCCATAGCTATATATGTAGCACGAGGCAGAGAGAGAGAGAAAATAAGAGAAACAAATGCTGCCGAGTTAAAAAGCCCTATTGGGAGGGCACCGTATAAACGAGTACGGAGAAGTGAAAAACCGAGAAGTCGATTGTGCCCCGGACGAGAGGAGTATATACAGCTACCTATCCTCTAGTCGATTTTTATTCTATTTTTTCTCAACTGAGAGAGAGCTTGGATATATGCTTCGCGACGCTAGTTGCGGTTGTTTACGCTACTGATTATTCTATGCCGCGATCCGTTTCATTCGCGGCTCGATGTCATCGAGTCGATGATCTCTGTGTGTAGTTTGTGGAAGGATTGATTTTCAGGCAAAAATGTAACCAAATTGATCGATTGAAACTAGCAACGTTTTGCGTCTATCAGATTTATTATAGATTTTAGAACCCTGTTAGAAATAAAAATCTAAGGCCGAACTGCAACTTTCTGTAAAAATCGAAGAAGGGTGTAAACGTTTTAAGTTTCGTATGTACTTGTAATAATACATACGAAACTGTACATTATGAAAGGACCTCTTGATGAAACTGCCTCAAGGCAAATTTCAATCTAGTTAGTTCGCTCTCCAATGCTAGAGGGCGCCGACGCACTAATTGACTGACCCCAAGAGATGAAATCGAGTCAGGGTTACATAAGTATAGGTACTAATAATGAAGGTTAAGGTTTGTATTTAACCTGAGTCATGTTCACATTTCGGAATGATAAATATTAGGAATTATAAATATTCGGAATGTGTAAAATTCTACCCATGTCTGTAACAATTTCCTCTGGGTACTGACCACCTGACTTAATGTACTCGTTCAAAAAATAGTTTAATAAATTAGTATCATTTTTCTCTGATAATAGTTGTGCCACTGGTACGATAGAGTGGTCTACGTATGTTGATAGTACTGTCAAGAATATAACAACATCTTGGTGCATTTCTATGACCTCAGAACCTGTGGCATCCGTGAAAAAAGAATTTCCTAAATGTTGGATGATTCCATTACTAGTTTTACTTTGCTCTTTTGACTAATATCTAATGTTTAATAATCATTTTACTACTTTGTCGAAGTCCTCTGTAGAATGACCGGCCTATTTCAATATCCACCTGCAGCTTGAGGATCAACATTACAGGTTCTTTTTCCGGGGTATCATCTATGACACTATTAACATCAATGCTTCTAGAAATATTTTTTGAATGTTTTTCAATACTATCGATTGCTTCATAAATTAGGGATGAGCTTAGTGGAATCTCAGGTATTACTATATTTTTAAAATGAGGATCAACATTGGAGGTTCTTTTTTTCTGGGGTATCATCTATGGCAATATCAAAATCAATGCTTCTAGAAATATTTTTTGAATAAAAACTTCTTTCATTGAATTCGCCTTTGTAATTTTGTGAAATTTTTTGTTTTGTGAGTATCCATTTTTCTAAATTCATAATCTTGCGCTTTTTACATGGTTTGAAACTCTGGCAATCTGGTTGGCTGTTCATTGACATGCTTAATTATGATTGACTTATGGCTTATCCTCTGTGATTTATTTGCCAACTTGAAAGAAAAACATAAATAAATCAGTTTAATGCAGCTGTAATAGAAAAATACACACATAAAAAAATAATTAATAACTTTCGTTTTTTACATTTAAAAATTATTAAATTGAACAAACTAACTGCTAGATGTTGAGGACGTACATACGTTGTGCATCGCGTGGTGTGTAACGTTCAAGAGAGTATCTATAATTTGTTACACCTTGCATCGATTGAGCTTTCTTAAGTATTTACGATTGACTCGGCGCAAGACGCAATCTTCAAAGTTGTACCTTCGACCTCTAGATGTCGTATACAATTCCAAGCGTAAAATAATAAAGACGTGGCTATGTAATTCTCATTAAAAACCAATAAAATATTGATAATTTATTAAGTTGGCACAAAAATTCGAAGCACGATGCACCGAAAAAACCGCTGGATAAAGTACAAGCCTGTTGACCAATGCTTATCAACAGAAGTACGTTATAAAGTTTCCTCATAATGGATTTTTTCTTGATTTTTTTTTTTCGTATATTTTCTTAAAATCATTTGACCTATTTTTTCATCGCGGGTGACATTCGAAGATTTCATAAATTTCATGAAATTTTCATTTCATAAACAGATCCACTCTCGTAGTTGAGTACAGTGGCCAATATCTGAATTACAATCTTGGCCTATGTGAAGTATACGAATAAACTTATATTTGAACTTTTAATTTTTTCAATTGAATTCGAATTCCTCATAAAATTTTATTTCAACCCTTGAAATAATTTCGTGTAGGATCTGCGAAATTCTTGTAGGAGTCTTATAGGAAATAGGGGAATCGTTCAATTTTTAATTTCTGTAAATCCATGATTAAGGGTTGGAATTTTCGGAATCGTTTAATTCAAACGAACAAAACAAATATACTCTTGTGCGCTTGAAAAAATGTCAAATACTCGAGAGAAAAGCACAAAAGTCAACTCAGCACGCGGTCTCGTAGAGTCTCATTATTAATTTTTTTCACCGATCTATAAGGCCCCTCATCGATGATTTCGATCCGAAATCCCAATAAAGTTGTTTATTTATAATTTGATTTATGTTGCGTAGTCTTCGTCGTCGTCGGGTTTGACAAACGCCAAAGCGACCCGTAAATTAGAGAAAAAGCTGTCCCCGTGTCTCGACGCGTGCACGTCAAGTATACTATATGCCTACCATACGCTGGCTGCGGTCCGCGACGAGAGCTGTCACTATACACGTGGTGTGAGTCACGCGAAAGAATTATTTATACGAAAATAAAACACACAAGCGCCATATACTCATACAATAATACTCTCGTTATGTAAATATTATGGAAACTCTCGATTATTATACACATTGGTGGCGGCGGCGGCAGCGCTCGTCATCATCGAAATGAAGAAAGCTATCATCGACGCTCGCTTTATTATACATTCAAAAAAGCATTTAAAAAATCAGCTTCGAATCGTCGTCGTCTGCGCGGGTCTCGGAACACCTCCCAGCACGCGCGGGCAACCATATTATAATATAAAATAAGTACGCACACACGAGCGAGCGAGCAGAAATTCTTTCTTGGCGCCAGGCAATAATGGAGAGCGAGCGAGCGTCAACCGCAAGGCGCAACGCACGAATTTTATACCTGCCTATCGACGTAGAATTAATCTTCGCGCGCAGAGCGCACACACGTCCCTGACAATTGTCGCTGTTGCTGCTGCTGCGATTCTCTCATCAAAGTGTGCATATGTTTAGGTTAGCGAGAGGAATCGGCGGCGGTCGACGCCGCCACTGCTGCAAGCACCGCACCGATAATTGATGTGATTTTTATGGAGACGGATTTTTTTTCCCTCGGAGCTGTTGCAAGGAACGCTTGTGTGCGTGTGTGTCTAGGTACGAGATATATTTCTCGTCTCGCCTCATCTCGTTCCTCTCTCTATCTACTTCTTTATTCTTCTTCTCCTCTTTTTTTTTTGTATTTTCGCTCTCAAAGGTAAAAGGCTAGCGAGCTAGGTTCCGTTATATTTCCTGTCGCCAAGTTTTATGAATTCCAAGAAAATAGTCTGTCCGATATACACCTTTCAACGTTTGCGTGCGAGCGTGCATAACTCGGAGCAGTGTGCGTATTCGAGAATCTTATTAATCGCTCGCGGATATGCTGTCGGCACCGCGTGTTTATTTAATACGCTCGTCATCGTTTAGGAGTAAATCCGAAACGAGAGCGAAGGTTTTCTCGAATGGTATTATATGCCCCCGCGAATGCAACACCTTTACCCTCGACACACGTGCTCCAATTTCCGAGAATCTATACGACGTAGAAATTACGTAACGGGGCATAGTAGCAGCGGCAGCATATATAGTAGGTGCCGAAAACGATGTAGTTTTGGAATTTAATCTAGTAAAAAAAAAAGGGTAACTGGCGCTGCTGCTGCTGCCCGAGTGAATTTGATATCACACGAACGCGCGCGCAAACATCGATTTTCGTTGAAAACTCACGCGATGAAACACGAAGCTTCGTAACTCTTCTCTCGTTTCGCGCGGCAGAGATGCGCGGAGGAAGGACACACATAGGTACGGAAGAGTCGAGCAAGGCTGATGAACCTTTCGGTTCTCATACGTATATGAAATAGCGCACAATAGTAAACAATCGAGTGCGCCGAGGGCGGAAGAAAAATTAATCATTTATAATATGTGAGCCACGAGTGCCCAATGGGGCAGGCGTCAAACTATTAGCTCGAGATACATCAAAAAAATGTTGAAGCTTATAATGGAGGATAAGCTCTCGAAGCAGCAGAGCCGTGTCATCGCCCACTAATATATAACTACTTCTCGCTGACCATATGCGCGTAGTACGCCTACTACTTATACACCACTGCCTGTCAAATCTCGGCACGCACGCCTCGAATAAGTGGCGGACGATATAATCGGCTGCGGCGCGTCATCTTGGTTTAATAGAAAAATAATAATAATAATAATAATAAAGATTTCGTAAGTCAACCCGGCGATCAATCTCCCTTTTTTCACGTATAACAAGCCCGAGACAAAGAATATAATTGGAAGCAAAATATGAATCTCATAATCGGAGGCTACCGTGAGAGATGCTGCTGCTGCATTGGGTCAAGCTTATATTAATGTTGCACAAGCGAGAAAAGGCGATACATATACGCGTGTGTGCATGCCTCGGACCTCTGCCCGAGCGAACGTGTATGTATAAGGCAAGTGTGTGTATGGGGTGAGAGCCAAGAGAGAGAGAGAGAGCGAAAGAGCGAAAGCGTGGAACCACCAACTCACGGGGCATAATTCATCGGGCGCGCACTGGCATCTTATCTTTCTATTCCAAGAATATGAAGGGGAGAAGAAGAAGAAGAAGTCCTCTGCGCGAAGGAGCAGGACTCTCTCTCTGGCAATACCTCTGTGTATATGCCTGCGCAAAGACGACGACCAGAGAGAGAGAGAGAGGAGCACTCCGAATTCTTAAATTGGCTTCCGCCTAATTAGGAAAGAGCACATACGTATATAACACACAACCTTTTTCAAAATGTATATCCCCTTTTTATATAGGCCCCCGTACTCCTCTTTCCACGCATATATATCGCGCAGCGGCCGTGTGTAGTACGTGTGTCCAAACGCTTGTTGCGCGATGTATGTATGTGTCCCACAACACATACATTCGAATTCGCTGAATTTTATATACGCGCGACATTATTACTCGGGCTGTCCTTGCTTATGCTGCTGAAACGTGCGCGAATAAAAATGGTGGCAAAGATATGAGGGGACAAAATTTGCGTAAAAATCGTGGATAGGACAAAAAATTTGTTTAATTGGTCCACGTGCTGCTCGTTTTTAATCGATCTATTATAAAATAACGAAATACGATTGCAAAAAAAAGATATTTTTTTAATAAGAATCCGACTCGATTAAGCTCGATGAATATGATGAATGAATTGATTTCAGCCAGGCAATACGTATATCGTACAAGCTCGTCCCCATTGATAATGATTTCATCAAAAATGATTAATAAACGCCCGCCAAAACCAGTTTCGTATTAATTTGCATCGATTTCGCGTGTGCGTAACCTTCGATAATATTGTAAAATGCAAGAGATGGCCTCTCGAGTTGAGCCACAGTTCGAGTGGTGGTAAATCTCTACCGCATCAATCACAATTAGCCGAGCAAAAAATGATCGCGTACGGGTTACGAGGCGAAAGCTATAAACGAGCAATTTGTTGTGCGCTGCGAGTCTCTCAAGACTCTCTGACCAAATATTATAATGAGCCGTGTCGAACGCGAGGCGCTGCGCGGCGATGATAAATACGCCGTTAAATGATAACACGCAAAAGTACAAATAACATAATACATAATAATACACGCGATATATCGTAAAGAGCTATCGACTCGAGGCACAGGAGGTCCTGCAGCAGCAGAAACGATCAAACAATAGAGTTAGCATATGTATGGATAAACGGAGTCTTCGGTCGGTCGTTGGTCGTCGATCGGCCGAAGATTACGATATGGAAATGAAATTTATCGTCGAATCGGCGTTCGCAGATTTTGCCCATTTTTCTGGGCTGCAGCACCGGCACTCGACTGCGCGGGTCCTCGAAATATTCCCGCGTCGGTCGCGTGACACACACTCACATACCCACATCCCTGTGTGTGTGTGTGTGTGTATTTAGAGAAGGAAAGATCTGCGCGCCCGACGAGCCGTTTATGTATGTATAATACAGCTCAGGAAAACAATACTCCCACGGTCGACAGCGGCCTCGTAACAGCGGGGGGTCGCACTCTCTCTCTCTCTCGCAGCTAACGCGAAAAAAAGCCGAGCCACACTCGCTCACACACACGTATATGCAGCTCTTATATATATATATAGCGTATAGAGCCGCTTTGCCTAGGGAATATTTACAAAAAATGTCTGCGCGCGGAAAGTCAAAGAATCGGCGGTATTCCGGGACACACGAATGTGTGTGCCGATCGTGTATTATATATATTCGCGTGCGTTGATACGCGCGACGACCTAGACAAATTGTAATATATTGGGCTGTAGGCTGAATTATTATGAGCGGGCCGCTTTTATATAATAGACACTCGGGACTCGTGTGAGGAGTGCACCGCGTTTAATTTGAAAAAAAATCGGCAAAGTATTTGCATATATTTATGTATGGAGGGAAGAATTGGAAGAGATGTCTTCGGACATTCACACATTACACGGCACTAGCGCACATGCATACATATAAAGAATTGCGGGGGGAAACTCGCGCGCGCAAAACTGCTACCGCTGCGATCTTGATCATATACACTACGACCGACCACGAGTTGCTACTCAGTCCCCACTCACATACACACACACACACACACACACACACACACACACACGCTTACGTAGATTATAATTCCTAGGGATTATACGAGGATGGGGTAATAACTTTGCGAATCACTTGGCTCGGATCAGCCGAGCAGTAGACCCCGCGCATATATGGCCCAAGTCCGCGCCGAGGAGGTTTTGTCACGTTCGCGCTTTTTTTTTTTTTATTGCTGCACAGCACATGCATTCGTGTAGCTGTATACGTGTGTATGTATGTGTATATGATATTTTTTCTCTGTCGCGTGCCTCGACTCGGCTTATAATCGATGCGCATCGGCAGATATATATTTCGCAAATGTATAAAAGTTGTATGCATCCGTCGAGGGACGTATGCATCGGTATTATGTACTCCGATGCCTGTGCAAGTCCTCATGTGAATGTTCTGCGTGTGCCGTTACGCGCGCGCGCGTAAACTTTAATCACGAATGAGTATTTATGTGCTGGGAAAAAATTTCGAGTCGATATTAACTCCAAGTCGATGGATGGCATATTTTGTTGGTCGTTTTTTCTACTTCTAGATATAAGAAAATAATAGGCGAGTGAGGCGATTGGCATTGTTTTTTTTTTTAAATTGAATTTGTTGATTTACTTAGACTTGAATTTTCACTTCTAATAGCTGTTCTATGCTTATTGAGCTCATGAGATTTTTGATTCTTTCAGCAGATGGGGTATCGTAAATTCGCAAGTGGCAAAACAAATTTCTCATTACTATAATTACTACAGACACCAGACACCTACATATTTTATATGAACATGTTGTTGTATGTAAGGATAAGAAAAACTCCAAGTTTCACAAGTAGGCTTTGATATCAGTCAAATTACGAATATAGCATCACCAACTCGCGCTGTAGTATTGACACTCATGAGTCCGGCTTGTATCAGCGAGAAAATGACCATAACAAATTAGCAATATTTCAATTAAATTGGTAAATGGTAATTTAAAAATGTTAAGTTGATGAAAAAAATTGTAAGAAAGAGAATAAAATGTACTTGCCAAGATTTTGTCGAATAAAATTATTACTGATATTAAATTTCTTTGTCGTGTGTTTTGTTCAAAAGTCCAAGTAGCACACGTCTTTGGGCATGAACAGTCATCGTCAGAAAAAGTGATCTAATTCAACCTTATTTAAGTTTGATCTTTGTAATTTTACTTGAACATATTTTTACTCCTTTTTTTTGGAAGTTTCAACTTACTTATCAATTCATACTTAGCACTTATCGCGTAATTACACTGAAGCGAACATAGAAATCCTCGTCGTATTATGGCTAATTTATAACGAATTAGAAAGTTTCTTAGACATAAAAGACCCACTATATGTTAAAAATCTTTAATCTCGGTTCACGGTTGTAATCGATGGCACACGATTACGATTATTATAAAGAACGTACAGAAGAATTAGAATTTTTTAGACATTTTTCTAATAGTGTAACGCTTTAGTAAGCGTACCATTGCTACTTTTATATCGTTATTAAATGTATTTATTTAATATTGGAAAATTGTACTCAGTACCCATATGTGGAGAAACCCAAATTTTTTCAAACCCGCGTTTTAATTTGTACAAAAATTTTGCTTTTCCACTTGCAGATTTACAGATAAAAGTACCCGCCATCTAGTGACAGTGACTTAAAGTTGTTAATAATGGTATCGTTAAAAGTGTTATTATTGCATCTAAAGTGGTTGAAATTGGCGTAACTCTTTTTAACCAATTTACTTATTATTTTAAGGTCATTTAAAATACACAAATTTTTTTCGTGTATCTTATTATTTCAGAATAAGTCAAAACAGTAAAAAATGTTAGGCGAATACTTTTTATCAACTACTGAAAAAAAGTAAATTAAACTACGAATCATTTTAATTTATAAAAGAAGAATTACAAAGTAACTCGCTGTTAAAAAATTTTCTCACATCTTCTCCGTGTTGCGTGCTGTACAACACGGCGATGTGTAAATTCCAAGTCCCTTAATCCTAATGATCCGTGTCAAGCTGATTACCCGGCTTGTTTACATTTTGTGATTTTCGGCTCGCGAGGCAGATTCTTCGGGTAAATCGTTTATGTGTTCATTTTTGTGTTTCTCTCTTTTTTTATTCAACGCAACACGCGTACGCGCTCGGCTCGAGTGTTACATTTCGTTCGATTCCGTGCGTGGTTAAAGTGGTCAGGGCGACGTGGTTTCTCTCTCTCTCCTTTTTTTCGTTGATCAGTTATCTCACGATGGTATTTTCAAGCTCTGCCCGTGAGTGTGTACACGCGCGCGCGTGCTTATCGTTTCGAGGCTGCATTCTTCATTCCGTTTTAAAAAGGACCGAGGGGAAGAAGAGGAAAAAAATGCGCGTGCATACTAGTGCTCGATCGCTTAATCTTCGGTTATTATTCAATTAAAAGTTACCGCTACAGGATTAAGTGGCACCATTTTTAGTGCAATTAAATATCTGGTGTCCAATGGAATTATATTTTTGATAATATTTATTAATATTATTCGAGTGAAATTGAAAATCTATCTTTTTCGCCAGCGTTAGTACGACAAAATATGTAATTTTCCGATGTACTCCACGACCGCTGAAATCAACCATACACACGAATCCGACGGTAAAAGCCGAACCTCGGCACGTATACGTGCACGCACATAGCTCACGAGTTAACGAGTTTCAAGCTTATAGCTGAAATAGCAGCGTGCGAATAATGCACTTTCGCGTATAATATATATTTATACGCGCAGGACTCACGAGGCACGCGAGGGGAAAAGTTCGTTCCGATTCTTCTTTTGTTTCGTTTTCTTCGTTCTGTAATTGCGTATGAATAGGCAATTCACCTGCGCGCGTGTGTGAATTATGCAATGAAAACGTCTTGGAAATTTCATCCGCGCGTCCCGGCTATAGAAGCGCTGAATGTTAATAATGGCCTGATGACCGAAAAACGACAATTTGAAATATTTTAAAATGTGTAATTATTTATTACCTTATTTTTGGTGGTTTTTATTCTTGCATTTGTGATACAAATGTCGAGTGCATTTAAAGCGACTCAAAGATGAAAAATTAATCTTTTTCAAAAAGTTTAAACCAGTTTTCATCACTTTCAGTTCTCATCGCTAGATGGCGAGTACCTTTACCTGTAAATCTGCAAGTGGTAAAGTAAAAATAATTATATAAGTAAGTTATAGCAAGGTTTTGAACGAAGAAAATGTAAAATTTCCAAGTTCATTTCAAAAGGGAGCATTTAGAGAAACATTGTGATCGATGGGTTCTTAATATTTTTTGTTCAATCGATACATTCGTTAATTCTATCGACGAGATAAAATTCAACGCATCGGCTGATCATTGATCGAAGCCCCGCACGACGCAGCCCACCATCAACGAATCATTTTATTCGCGTTGAGGTACAATATTTTTTTTCCCCGCGTACACTCGAATTCCTCGCGATTCCCAACAGAAGGTAATTAACGTTATCTCTCAACTAGCTCGTACAAGCGTTATTACATATATATACTTTGTATATCGTGCCTCGGTAATATACCCGAGGTACTTAACGAAAATTATATACACACCGAATCTCGAGGCATATATTACGAGGCACGATAAAAAGCTCGACTCTCGACGAAATTTGCCAAACGCAACGCAATGCTCGCGCGCGCCGATGCCCAAAATTAATTGATAGCAATCGCAGCCGACGACGCGACCTCTCAAAAACTTTTATTAACATCGAGGCGTACGTACACGCCTGCGTTAACTCTCGTACTTGCACATCGACGTACCTATACCTCTGCACTGCGCTTTGCACGTGCACCAGATTATCATACCTCACTCTCTCTCTCTCTCTCTCGCTCTTTATCTTTCTTTATTTTTCCCTCTTTACGTGGTGAAGTATAGATATATATATATCCCTCAGGTACATTAAACTGATGTAATATAAGAGGTATAAAAAAGATGGAAAATCACTATCCAATATCCACATCAGACATAGCATTGCATGTGCATATAGACACACACATACACGATGCATCTCTACTCGGTACAGAGAGAGAGAATATTTTTTTCTTTTTGCTTTTTGGAATCGACAATGCGCTCGCGCGCCAGCGATCGCGAGCTGCCATGGCTGAGCACTCGGGCTGCAGCTATATGGGCTGGCTAACGAATAGCCTTTCATATTATATTTTATCATCGAACTGAAATAAAAGAGAGAGAGAGAGAGAGAGAAAGAGAGATAGATAGATAGATGAAAAGAGAGGTCGAGGTTTTATTATTTCGTTTCGAAGCTCGCGCGCTGCTGTTGTCTCTCTCTCTCTCTCTCTCTTTCTCTCTCTGCCTCTCGGCTGTGCTCTCTTCGTTATACGTATACCGATCCCCCGGCACGACCAATGAGGAAAAAGTAGCCTCGTTTGGTTCGCCCAAACGCATCCAAGCCAATGGTCGGGGATCTCTCGCGGACTTATTCATGCGCCTCCCACCTGCAGCAGCAGCAATTCCCTCCTCGTTTTCTCTCTCTCTCTCTCTCTCTGTATATACTGCAGCTCTGCTGTAGTCGAGCTGCAATCCATCCGCTGCTGCTGCTGCTGCTGCTATGTGTGTGTGCACTTATAGGTAAAGACCCTTCTCCTTTCTCTCTCTCTCTCCTGTATTGCACTTTGCGCGCATCCTCTGTATATGGGCCTTTGTTTCTCTTTTCCTGCGAGCGCGCGGCGAATGAACCGAGAGAGAGAGAGACGCGTTTTTCCAAAACGACGCGCAATTACATACGTACTTGAAAATGAAAATTTGCTGCAATTACAGCCGAGAGTTTTTCTAAGAGTAATTTTCGTTTTTATTAGACTTAGAAATGTTTCCTATATCTGTGCGTGTTTATTTTTTACGACCTATTCGCATCCACTATGTTGCGTTTCCGAATTCCTTAGCTCGAGAACCATAAATGCTTTACAATCGTGCAGAAAAAAAAGTCAATTACTTGAGAGAGAGAGAGATCGATAAATTAGCGACCGGTATAAATAATATTATTACAATGTGTAAATTAGTAAAAAAAAAAGAAAAAAGAAAAGAGAAACAAACTGGCAAGCCATCAAACAAGTTATACTGGCAACCACATCCTGGATATAAAGTATATACACCTCATTAGAAGCTCGAGCCACTTCATCGCGATGAAATGCTCTACTACTGCTGCTACTACTTATAACTGCTACTGCACGGAGAGTAACGTCAGTGCCTTGACTAATTAGGTCGATACCTTTGAACGTAAATTTTGCTAAGCTCGGAAAGAGAGAGAGAGAGAGAGAGATGCTGACTCGAACGAATATATATTTTTACAAATATATCTGGCAGAAAAATTCTCTTATCCCATTCGTTAAGCGCATTTCACGATCTCTGACTTTTATGTTACGAGTTTACGCGCGTATTTGAAGTGCAATAAATTTTTTACACCGCTCGCCGTATTATAAGTGGGTATACACGCGCATATCATTTACATGGGTAATTATCTTACGGTGTAGACGTCCGCGATGATTTGTTAATTAATGCACGTGTACGTACGCGTGATTGAATAATTTGAGATTGATTGAAGCACTTAAAATTCAGATTGAATGACACCGCAATATATTTATCAATGGATTAATGCAATAAATCATTTTTAAAGTATTTTTTGATGGACTTTTGTCAACTTGCAAAAAAGATCGATTTTTAATTTTAAGCTAGTTCAAATGATATTTTTATACAACTAATAAGGCAAATTATTAAACTTTCTCAACATTAAACTCTGAAATAACTTCGTATACGTTTGAGAAAATATAATTACCACACAGCACACACACACGGGTCCAGGTCATGCGTAGAATTTATAGTACGTACACCATAAACCAAGTACACACGCGCTCCACGGCGCCTCGCGTGCTAACTGCTGTCACGTGCGTGTGCGTGTCTGTGTGCTTTATTTGAAATTAGAAACAAAGAGTTTCTGAAAGGGAACAGTGTTAACCTGGATAAAAGGCAGAAAACGTGTGTGTGTGTGCAGCCACGAAGTCTCGGTTGATATATCAGACTCACGTACATATCTCCTGAGAATTTGCTGCGCGACGACGAGTTGTCTCGAACAATCTCTCATATTGTGATTTATAATATGCTATACAGCAGCAGCAGACATCGAAAAGAAATGCAATGACTCGAGTTGCAATGATAATCAATCGTTTTTATTATTATTACTTTTTCTTATGTAGAAATTTATGTGAAACTAGGTAAAAATAAGTGCAGACATCAGCAATGATTAATCATCGTATTCGATACATTTTTTTTTATCTCAATCGCGCGCGAATTTGTGTAAATTATATGCTCGCGGTAAACATCGGAAAAGGATCGATCAAACATATACGCGCACGCGAAATTACATTTGTATCGTGTCATTGCTCCGTGTTACACTTCCTCTCGATGAGCAAAACGAAACAAGAACAAAAAGGCAAAAAAAAAAAAAAACAAACGAGGTGCGCGTTTCATTAATTACGAGATAATCACTCGGGCGTTAGCCCTCGTCGGTGCTTCATTATACCAGCCCAATCAATCGTACATCCTCCCTTTCGAATCCATGTGCGCGAAGACATCTTCCTCTCTAGTTCTCTCTCTCTCTCTCTTTTATTTGATCTCGAATCTGCACTTGCCGATTCCTCTTAGTCTACCCGATTCTTTTTATCTCTGCTTTATTTTCCCCTTTTTTCGGCCGCTTTTACGAACCTCGAAGCAATTATTTCTTGCGCGTTTTCTCGCGCCTCGCCCGTACTTCTTCTTTTTCTTCTCTCCCATCGGTTTCTCCGTTCTCTTTCTTTCTCTCTTTCGTATATATATCCTTATTAACAAAGAGGGAGCACGAGTATGTAACAGTCGAGTCTATCTCCGTGCTTTTATTTGGTTGAACTCTATTCTTCGTAAGGGTTGAACGTATGTTTTGCGAATTCAAATCCTGGTAAAAATACTGGTACAATAATAATGGCGCAACAATTTTTCAATACAATAATCATGGACATGCTCGTTAATTTTTTCTCATGCCTTGTTGTTTTCTTTATGTTATCGGGGATTTTGGAGAGCGCTCAGAGAGGCGCTGAGACGTGGGAGATGAAGTCGCGGCAGCCCTTTCCCGAGACTGTTGTAAGTGATATACAAGAAGGACATCTAGCGAATTTCGAAGATTATAAATGGACTACATTAAAACATTTAATGGTTAAACTTTACAACTTTATCTGCGTGCAATACATTTTTACTTTGTGCCACCTGGCGGCGACACGTCTCACTACTTCGTGTACCAGTACCTATCCGAGCGCGAAAACTTTTGTCATTTGCTCACGCATCCTTTATTAGCGTCCTTCCTCAAGCTCAAGTATCAGTGCGTCAGGCATCTGGTATATTCTACCTATTTTTCATCTTGTGTATATTTTTTCTTTGTTATCATTTATTTGGGCCACGGGGAACGAGAAAACTCTATCATTAAATGGTAAAGAGCTTGAATTTATTATTGATAACATTACCATCTTGTTACGATTTTTATATAAAAAAAGTAAATCTAAAATATTGAGTTAGCTGTCTATGAACAGCCATCAGAAGTTAAGCTTCTTCAAAATTAATTAATTAAAAACATCAAGATATGAAAGTATTTTCCATGCTTTCTTATGCTCTTCTTGTACATTTTTCAAGATTTTTCTAAAGGCTTGAAAAAAATTTAATAAAAATTAAAATTGAAGCAAGTCACAATGTAATTAAAAAAAAACAAACATTCAAAATCGAGAAAAGTTGAATAAAATTACAAAAAGAAAAGTCAACAAAAGAAAAGGACTCTCAAGTTTCACTTTTGGTGGTTACATTCTCCAGAATCCATTGTATATGAATTAGCTGAACTACTGAACTGATGGAATTTCTTACCAGAGTACCTATACAGTATTTAGTCATTAACTTTCCTTAATATCGTTAAAAGCAATATTTGGTTTCACAGAAATTCATTTACATGTTGATTTAAAAAACATCTTAGCAATAAATATCCGCGCAGTTCTTTTTTCACACTTATAAAAAAAGGAACACAAATCGTAAAATAATAATTCTCCGTAAAAGTGCAACAAGATAAAAGCCAAGTTAAATGCATTTGAAGCCACTCTCGTCAACTCTCCCTGTATGTGTGTGTGCGCGTGTGTACAGCGGCAGCTAATGTATATAGGATCGGGCCAATATGCGTGTCAAGTTGCACGTGACACTGATTCGCGAGAGAGAGAGAGAGAGCAACGAGTCGCAGTGGCTCTTTTGGCTTGGGGTGGTCCATGTCAAGCGTATCTTCAGCCGAGGCAACTCATGCGGAATCTTTAACGAGCCGCGCGACGAACCGAACAGAGAGAAAGAGTCGAGAGCGAGTCTCTCTCTCTAGATTCTCGCATCACGATGGATGGATGGATGGATGAAAGGCCCTGGACGGCTAGTCGTCGTCGTCGATCAGCCTGGGAAAGTATCGTCGCGCGCGCGCGTGTGTGTACAAGCAGTATAAAAAGTCGCTGTTTATGTATTTTAAGAAACTAAGGAAAACGAGCGGTATATGTGTGCGCTCTTTTCGGCACGCGCGCGCGCCGCCACTTGTCAATTATACGCGCGTGTGTCGAGACTTTTTTTTTTATATCGAGCGACTCTCGATGCGTTTCCAACGATAATTATATTTAAACGTAAATGTAAAATTTCCACGCGCAGAGCTTTGGATCTATTAAAATATTATATTTTCGAAGACGTGTGCGTCCGCGGATCTGCCACGCGTTATATGGCAGAATTTCTCACGCGCGCGCAAAAAAATGCATAAACGCAGCCTCTCAGCTTTACGCGTATATGTATAAAAAAGAAATTTGTCTCGGGGAAAAAAGGAGTACACGAGCTCGCGCTCCTTAAAAGTTATGTTTTCTCTCATATGCAACGGCAGCAGCTATATATATATATATATATATATACGTACACTGCACACAAGCTCGGAAACCAGAAACCACCGCCGCATCTCTCGCTCCTCCGCACACACACACACACACACATGTGTGTGTATATAAGATGCGAGAGAGCTTTTGATCAAGATACGACTGTTGGCCGCGCGCGCGTGCGACGTGTTACGAGTGTGTAGGCGCGCGCGAGGACTCTGACTCTCACACACACGCAGGCACACACACAATCGGACCACCGAAATCTAGGAAACTTTCTCGTGGGCAGCGCGCGGCTTCTCCGAAATGCATAATTCCTCAATTTATGATTATCTAATAATTTTTCAGGATATTGTTCGAAGAATTTTTTATTCTTTCTTTGTTTTTTAAATTCTTTTTTGCGGCGATTTTAAAGAATATTTGTAAATGTTTGTACATAGTACATGAAAAGCTAAAAAATGTAATAATTTTTGTTCTCTCGTTCAAACTATTCAATTAACATAACTATCATTCCTTTCAAGTTTTTCAAGCTATTAGTTACTGTAACCAATTCGTTTTTGTTGTTTTTTTTGTGTGTGTTTCAGACCGCACGACAATCTTCAAAACAGTACGTTATAAACTCGACAATAATGAATACACAAAGATGCATTATGCCTTTTACACCAGCGGCGTAAAAAAAACTAGGCGCTTTTTTCCACAGTCGAAAAGTCTGCGCGCGCGCGCGGATCTCGATTGCCTATTGTGTTACTGTTTTTCTCGGAAGCTATTAGATTCCGATGATAAAAATAAATCTCTTTCTCTCTCTCTCTCTCGCTCTCGCGAAGCTTTTATTTATTCTTTCATTTCTCTTGTATTATTCATACGTCCATTACGCTTATAAATTCCACGGATTTGTTATTGCACCGATGCATCTACCGAAATATACCGGCTATATTTTGTGCGGAATATTTTTGAAACTTTTTGTAATTAGAACTATTCATCTTCAAACGAAATTTTACTTTTTCAACTAAATATTTTTCATTTTTTAAGTATCAAAAAAAAATTAGTGGACAAGACAGTCCCAACGGTGTACGTGTTACGAGAGGCAAAAATATATCGCGGTCAATGCTCGGACGACGACAGTAGACCGCGTGTCGCGCGGACGAGACTCTGCGGCAGGAGGTCGGGCGGCCTGCACGGATACAGCACCAGTACCAGCCAAACATTATTTCGCTCGAAAAGCTATATGGACGACGATTGTAGGTGAGTTTATCGTACCTTCCAAATCCAGAATGTGTAATATATAAATACACATGTACCTGTGTGTGTGTATGTATTTTTCTCTCTCTGTCTCTCTTTTCGTGCGGTACTTTTTCTGCGGAGGGTGTCCGCAATGAGTGGCATAAGTGGCTCGTGCTGCTGCTGCTGCACTGCACCGTTGTATATATATCTCGAGCTGCGATCCATGAGCTCGATAGCCGATAAAAGAACTCGCCTATATATGGATGTATATATAGATTTTTATTACGGCTGGTAGGGCGAAGATCCTCGCGCGCATACATTATAGATGTATAAGCGATGTAAAGCTCTGCCCTCGCGACCAGCGATCACGAGGAGTGTACAACAATACGAGAGCTGACTAATTTTATTGAACATTGTATGAAAATATATTAATGCGTACATTACTCATCGTATTTGGTTTTCGATTAGAAAACACGTGATAAGAAATTTGAAAAAAAAGTCGATGAGTGACACAAGCGCACACATCGTTTTTTTTTTTTGCTTCACACACGCGTGTGGCGAGGATACGATTTCCAATATAAGCATGGCATACAATACTTACTTATATATAAAATCGAACCGCTGCCCCCAGAGAGCCGATCGTGTTTTTCAACGTGTATCCCAGCTGTACAGAGAGGCATATATATAAATACACAAATGCAGGTAAAAACGCGTACATATGCATAAACAGCCACGAGGAGAACATTTAAGTATACATACACACGTCAGCGAAGTCGAAGCGTAACAACGTCCCCGTGCATATGCGCACACCGATCGTGTCGTTAAATCATTAAAGCGAGAAAGTGTACGCGGTCCATCCCCGGGTGTATATTATTCTCCACGGTGTATTCGTTTGTGCGCGAAACAAAAATACATAAAGTATAAGCACCTTGCGCAAAAAAAAACATACACCAAGAGTGATAATAATTCACCTTCTCTGCGTTTCTGTGCGCGTGTGATGCGTGCGCGCACGTGCATCAATACATATAGATATACAAATAGAGATATATAAATAACATAAACCTTTTCCATGTCGTATTCAAATTAATGTATGTACGATACAACGCGTCAACGAGCCCTGTAGATCTTGTATACGTATGTATGTGTACGCGTTGCATAAGATTATGCCTTGGATAAAGTGAAAAAAATTTGCGAGCGCTTATAAGTCTTATTCGATTTCAAAGAAAGCTTTGCACGCGTGTGTAACTCTCTTGTTGTGTTTCAAATTCTCCGTATAGTATACGAGAGCTGTTGAGTGCGTGTACGGGCTGAAATCGGCAGTATGTTGACACGATGATGTTATTGAAAACGATCACACTTCGCTCGAGTTATAATTATTTCATGGGTGTGTATCATGGGAAACTTTTCGTTGATAAACATTTGAGAGGTTCGAAATAACATATAGGCACGTCATTGATACAACAATAGAGCAAATTTAATGTTGTCGTTTTGAATAAAATATTTTCTGGGTGGTTTTAATTTCTATTATGAAATTGACATAAATTTAAGAGATACAAAACTATTACAATATTCGATTATTATTCAAATAGACGATGTACCGAGCATGATTTACTGGGTCTAGTGCAGATTCATACTTTTGTGATTGCTCTTAATGGCCCATTCTCGTGTCCTATATTTTACATAAAATACTCGCAGTAGAGTACAATACAGAAAAACACACTATAATATGATATAATATTTTAGTTGATACAATATGGACATTATGGTTACGGTTAACAGAATTGAATATATCAATTCTATCCATTCATTAAGTTATAATTGTGTGAGTTAAACATTTTACATGTGTTATAAAATTTTAACTTCACAAATATATCTTTCCTCTTGCGTCACATGGATAGGTGATACTATTATGATCTGAAATGATGTGTCTTTTGAGATTGCTACTTCTTAAAATTGTCTTCCCGCTTGCTTCTCACGCGTAGGTGTGCCAAAAACATGTTTCGCATTAATATGCCTTTGAAGATTGGCTTTTTGCGAGAATTTCTTACCGCACGTGTCACATTTGTAAGGTTTTTGACTATTATGTATCAAGCCGATGTGAGTTTTCAAATTAATTTTTTGGGAAAATGACTTTCCGCAAAAATCGCATGGTTAAGTGATGTTCTTGTGTATCGAATCGATATGTTGTTTCAAATTAGATTTTCGGGAAAATGTCTTTTCGCATACATCGCATGGGTAGGTTATATCATTATGTACCGTTTTAGTGTGAGTTTTCAGATGATTCTTTCGACTGTACGTCTTGCCACACTTGTCACATTCGTACTTTTTTGTACTATTATGCACCGAGTTGATGTGGGTTTGAAGATTACCCTTTAGAGAGAACATCTTTCCGCAGATATCGCATGTGTGAGTTTTACCATTATGTATCGCATCGATGTGTCTTTTAAGATTGCTCGTGTGAGAGAACGTCTTTCTACAGATATCGCATGTGTGAGTTTTACCATTATGTATTGCTTCAATATGTTTTTTGAGAGAATCTTGAAGTGAGAATGACTTTTCACATAAATCACAGGTATGAGTAATTTTATGGTGCACCGAGTCGATGTGAATTTTAAGAGTGCTCTTATATCTGAATGCCTTTCCACATGTGTCACAACTCTGGGTAATTTTAAGATGCACCGAGTCGATGTGAGTTTTGAGAGAACCTTTAAGTGAAAATGCCTTTTCACATGTATCACAAGAATGGGTGGTTTTACGATGCACCGAGTCGATGTGGGTTTGGAGAGTCCTCTTCGTTGAAAATTTTTTTTTACATATATCACAAGTTTGGGTGGTTTTACGATTCGGCGTATCAATATGTTTTTTGAATTTATGATTATAATCCACACTTTTTACAACTGTTTTTCTTTTATTTAGCTCGCTGACTCCGCAGTTGGAATTCATATCAAATTCCTTCGGAATGTCTTCAAAAATCTCTTTTTTCACTTTCGTGACGGTTTCTTTTTTTATTATTTTTTGTGGTCGATATTCGTAACCATTTTCAATAGCCGCCAAGTGATTTTCAGACCAATTTTCAATTTTAGCAACTGCTAATAAATCCAAGCTCGGCTTCATGTCTTTACATTCCAACTCAATTGCCAAGTCGTCAAGTTCACTTTCGTGATTATCGTCGGATTTTTGATTCTGAATAAAACATAATTTATGTGAATCTTTTTATGAATAAATAATCTATATATAATAATTATTACTTACTCGATTTTCTTGCGGATGCCTGAGTAATTGAATATTGTTGACATCTGGTGTATTGTCAATTACAATGTAATCATTTTCACCGAGCAACACGTCGATTGGTTCTTTTTTAACTCTGAAATAATTTTTATTAATTCTACTTCACTCATTTTGAGATAAAGTAATTTACGTGAAAAAATTACCTAACGGTTGATTCCATTTTCTTCACAAAGAAATTTGCTTGCGATTGATCTTTCTGGACTGACTCTACCCATGAAACTAACTTAAACTCAATTTGATATTATTTACAAACGCCAAATTGAAAGTTAGAACACGTACGAAATAAAGACGTAATATTATTGACAGAATTAGTCATGTTACAAATAAGAAATATCTCTTAATTTAATATCAAACACATTCATAATAAGTATAATTTGAAAACTGAAACTCAAAAAACTAAAGCTCATAAATGTTCATTTATATCAATTGTGTCATATTTTTAATATAATCATTCAGCAAATTGATAGAAATAATTCTTCAAACAAGGTCATTTTTGTTTCAAATTCTTTTTACACTCAGAGTACCTGAAACCTGTAGTATGATTACCGGGAGAATAAATTACACTATATTTGATTTATAATTATTTCATAAATGCAATAGCGAATAAAAATGGAACATTCGAATTATGAAAAATGAGGAATTTTTTAAATAAAGATTACTGCAATTCAATGAATCATATTTAAGTGTTAACTAGAAAACGATCAGAAAAAGCAGGAAATTTTGGTCAGTGATCCGTCAACGAGAAAATTAATGCAATAATTTTTTTCAGAGTCAATTACAAATTGTAACATAAAAAGCGTAAAACTTATACGTAAATAAAATCCAAGAGTAGTCTTATTAAAAACTCGCTTGATCTCCATCCTTCTTTTTGCTCAGAAGATATTCACAGACTTGTAAACTTCTCTTTTTACATTACTACGCCCTTCCTCAACTTACCACTTTTCCTCCCTCCGTATTTTTAATACTAGCATCTTACTCTGGTCACTTTTTAATTCTCCTAAATCGTGCAAACACACGAGTGCATTCACTTGCGGTTATCACGTCGATTTGTTTGTATTTGTTTCTATACTGATCTCAAGCACATTTATTTTGCATTAGCTAAGGGCATCGTATACAGATGCAGTGAAACACACGTGCCAGAATTGATACGCAAGATATATTTTGCAATCCATCCATCCTTGGCCTTTGTGCATAAATTTGATCAAATGACTGTCGTAACTCTTTTTCGGGTATGTTACTAGTATATGTCAAATATCCTTTCATGTGACAAATTAAAATAAAATGATTTCTAATCGAGACAAGTTACTCGGACGCTCTCTTCTTACTTTGTATATTTATAAATATTTGATGTTACAAAGTACTCGCGGAGGCGGCGAATCTCATTTATTCCCGACGATTTACAAGGATAGAATACTTTTGACATGCGATTTAATAAGGTTGACGTTGGGGACCCTGCGCGGAAGCTCCTCTCTCTCTCTCTCAGCATCGAATCGAAAACCCCCCCAGAAATAACAAATTCACACAGACATGAAAACAAGTCGCTCACTCAAGGGGGTCCATCGACATAAACAATGGACGTCTTTCTCAAAGTAATTGCACTTATTTTATATATAGTGTATAGAGAGCGAGGCAGGTTTCGTATACATATAGCGCGCGGCGAAGGAAACGCCGCGCGCGGACCGATTCGATTTAAATCCGCGCGCGCGCGCGGCTCTTTTTTCTCTTTAAGTATCTCTTTTGCGCGACTTACGATTGTATAACGAGACGTCTCGGAAAGAGAGAGAGAAAGAAAGCAAAGCAAAAAAAAATAAGAAGCAAGAAGAAGTCGGCCGCGCTTTCGGCACAATGCCGATGCTTATGTGGCTTGTGTATGTGTGGTGTGCACTGCACATTTGCGCGCATACAAGTATCGTGTGTGTGCGTGTATGTGAAACCGATGCTGCTGCTGCTGCTGCTACTGCTGCGAACGCATAGAGAAGAAGATGAAGGAGCTCACTCTCGCAGTTCTTCTTTCGTTCTCTTTTTGCCCAATTGAATTGAATGTAAAACACAGAGTCTTACATCAATCTGAGCCGCGAGACTGAGTGACTATCGCCGCGCTCTTCCTTTGATTTAAAGGCCACAAACAGGAGCAACGAGACTCTTTTTCTCTCTCTCTCTTTTTTTCTTTTTATTCTCCCTTTACGTTTTTTAAGTACCGTGCAAAAAGTATAAAATCACTTTTGCGCAGGCCGTAACCCATTTAAAGTGAGCGCGCGCGGTGAGTCGTGGTGCATGGCATTAAAAAAAAACCCTCCCCCCTTTTTTTATTCGTGTTTATTTAGATTATAACAGCGTTTGACTTCTAATTCGTCTTTGTACTTTTGCACTTGTCTGCCCTTGCTCCTTTCGATTTTCTCTCTGAATGTAAGATTATGGTTTAATTAAAGGGAATATTAATTATTTACAGATCGATTGAATTTCGATACGCTTTACAGGTAGAAATGGTCAACATTGATAATGGCCTCGTAATCAAAAAATGAATATTGGAATTGGTTGGCTTTTGGAACTTTTTCCTTTGTGTTATAAATATTAAACTTATTTTAAATATTCAGACCAATTTTCAATCACTTTGAGTACCATTTTAAACCTTCGCCATTAGATGGCGAGTGCTAATATCTGTAAATCTGCAAGTGGCTAACTAAAAATGTTTGTATTATAAGCCAAAGCATTGTTTTTGTTTTCTGTTATAATTTTTGTGTATATCGGATCTGTTAAGGGATTTTATAAGTGCAAAAATTCGAAAATTGAAATTAGTTCAATTTAACTGTTTCAATAAATTGAGGGCCAGTTTTCAACTACTTCAAGTCATTACGACAATGACACTTTAAGCAACCCCCACTAGATGGCGAGTATACCTTTATCCGTAAATCTGCAAGTGGCAAAGTAAAAGTAAAATTATATAAGTCTAACGTGGATTTGAAAAATCTATCACCAGTATTTGTGAATGTTTCAAATTTTTTATCGTAACCGTAGCCATGAAATTTTGAGCTTTTCTACCAATGTATTCAAATCGAAGGTGTCTGAAAACGTATAAAATCGTGAAACGAACGTTGTTGCCCGTATAGCTCACAGCAAAATAAACATCACCGAATCTCGGCTTTCGAAAGAAGTGTACCATGTTTTCACGCCTCATTTACAAGCTGCGTACGTTCCTTTCGAGTCGAAATATAATCACTATACACACGCTCAGGGTGGAGACTCTCGAGAGCTTCTCTATATACCTTGTCGTTTCGCTGCGGTACCGACAACGAAAGCGCAGCAGAGAGCGTATTATATAAGCTGCGTGCTAAACCTTTTTTCTGTCGGCAGCCGCGACGTATTATCATTACGGCTCCCGCAATCAGTCAATTTTTATAAAGCGCTGCATCGATCAATTATAAGGTATATAGCAGCAGCGGTCCATACGGGAATCCGCGCGATCGAAATTCAGCTGCAGCAAAAGGCAGGCGCACATGCGTGTCGGCCGCGGCGGCGCGTCACATATGCTGCGTTGTACGTGTACCTCGGTGGCTGTTTTTGCGCGGCGCGTGCGGCAACTGTCTGACTGCGTGAGACTCCCCAGAGGAGAGCTGCTGCTGCTGCTGCGGAGCTCAAGCTCAAGCTCTTGACCGAGCGTCATAAATGCCGCGCGCGCGCGATCGAGTATAAGTACGTGCGAGCGTATAGTGGTCCTCTGTGCCGAGTAATAAGTATTATACTTAAGTACACTCGCCGCCGCCTTTTTTTTTCAAGACTCCCCAGAGAGATCATCGACTTTGCTCTCGTTTTCCGTTCTCTCGTTCTCGTCGTCGTTTTTCTCTCTCTCTCTCTCTCTTTGCCACAGAGGCGGCTACCGCGTCGGACGACAAAGCCCCGCGCTGCGCAGTTATTTGCATATACCGTGTATTATTATTATTTTTTTCGCTTCGAGAGCTGCGCGACCAACTTTTGCGGCTCCGCGTCCGAGCGCAAGCTCGCTGTTTTATATATTTAGGGCTGCGCATGCACGACCATTTATACGTATAAATGTGAGCGCGAGGCTGTAGAGCGACTGAATTCGTATACACACATTACGCAGGTGTCAGCTTTGTTGTTCTCATACACTTCGAGAATTTACATGTAGGGGTAATACCGCTGTGATTTATGTATAGACACTATACCGTTGATTTAAAAGATCATTTGATGCGAGTTATTGGAACTTTCATTGAAAAACGCTTTATGTTGTGGTAAAACATTTTAATTAATCTAAAATGGTCAATATAGTACATTTGATTTTACATTTTTCAGACGCTTACATAGTTAGGACTTGATTTTTATGTATTGTGATATGATATAAGAGAAACCTGTTATACTTTTCATTCATAAAAGTGTTCTCATCAGTCTTATGACTCAAGAGATCATAGCTCGCCATTGAAATTACTGTATTTTACACGATTGAATATCAATTTTGAACATTAGTTAATGTTCATGCGACATTGTACTTGAGGATTTGAGCTTCGCAAAAATGTCTTTCCACATGTGTCACACGGATAGGTGATACTGTTATGAACTTTGAGATTGATACCTCTTAAAAGTGTCTTCCCGCTTGCTTCTCACGCGTAGGTGTGACAAAAACATGTTTCGCATTAATATGCCTTTTAAGATGAATTTTTTGCGGGAACTTCTTGCCACACACGTCACATTCGTAACTTTTTTCACTATTATGCACCGAATCGATATGAATTTTCAAATTCGATTTCAGGGAAAATGCCTTTCCGCAAAAATCGCATGGGTAGGTGATGTCCTTGTGTATCGAATCGATGTGAGTTTTTAAACTACTTTTTTGGGAAAATGGCTTTCCGCAAAAATCGCATGGGTAGGTGATGTTCTTGTGTATCGAATCGATATGTTGTTTCAAATGAGATTTTTGGGAAAATGCCTTTCCGCAAAAATCGCATGGGTAGGTGATGTTCTTGTGTATCGAATAGATATGTTGTTTCAAATTAGATTTTCGGGAAAATGTTTTTCCGCAAAAATCGCACGGGTAGGTGATGTTATTATGCATCGAATCGATATGAATCTTTAGAGTACCCGTTAGCGGGAACTTCTTGCCGCAAGCGTCACACTCGTAGCTTTTTGTTCTATTATGCACCGAATCGATGTGAGATTGGAGATTACCTTTATAAGAAAACGTCTTTTCGCAAAAATCGCATGGGTAGGTGATGCCATTATGTGCGAAATCGATATGAGTTTTCAAATTACTTTTGTGGGAAAATGCCTTTCCACATAAATCGCAATCATAGGTGATACCTTTATGCGCCGAGTCGATGTGAGTTTTTAAATTTCTTTTATGGGAAAATGTCTTTCCGCAAAAATCGCATGGATAGGTGATGCCTTTATGCATCGAATCGGTATGAATTTTCAGAACATCCTTTCGCGAGAACTTCTTGGCACACACGTCACATTTGTAAGGTTTTTTACCACTGTGCACCGAGCCAATGTGTCGTTTTAGATAACTACTTTTTGAAAATTTCTTTTCACATACATCGCAGTTGTGAGATTTTAGATTATTATGCACCGTGTCGATATGAGTTTTCAAATTACCCTTTCGCGAGAACTTCTTGCCACACACGTCACATTCGTAACTTTTTTGACTATTATGAACCGAGTTGATGTGTATCGCATTATGTATCGCATTGATGTGTTTTTTAAGATAAATTTTAAGTGAGAATGTCTTTCCACATACATCACAAGCGTAGGTGATTTTATGGTGTACTGAATCAATGTGGCTTTGAAGATTGCCCTTTTGCGAGAATTTCTTGCGACACACGTCACATTCGTAACTTTTTTGACTATTATGCACTAAGTTGATGTGGGTGCGAAGATTACCCTTTTGAGAGTACATATTTCCGCAAATATCGCATGTGGGAGTTTTACCATTATGTGCGGAATCGGTGTGAATTTTGAGATAACCTTTAAGTGAGAATGACTTTCCACAAACGTCACAGGTATGAGTAATTTTATGATGCACCGAGTCGATGTGTTTTTGAAGATTGCTCTTATATCTGAATGCCTTTTCACATGTATCACAGGCATAAGAGATTTTATGGTGTACCGAATTGATGTGATTTTTAAGAGAGTTCTTATGTCTGAATGCCTTTCCACACGTTTCACAAGAAAGGGTGATATTACCACGTCCCGTATCAGTGTTTCTTTTCCGTTTATGATTATAGATCAACTTT
>CACVKI010136997.1:0-12812 GCA_902732785.1 Trichogramma evanescens | reverse complement strand
TGAACCACAGCTATTACAAAACTACAAAAATTGCGATTTTTTTCCACTTTTTATCAATATTCAAACGGCTCTTCAGCAGTTAATTTTGAAGCCATGAAACTTTTGAAATAGGCAAATTAAAGGTATTTTCAAGACCTTTAATTTGACGGGTTTGAATTTTTATTTACTTAAAAATTGCGGGCTATAGAGCCATKTGAATATTGCTGGAAAGAAGCGGTAAAAATAAATTTAAATCGAATTTAAAAACCTTCAAGCGACTGGCGGCACGGGTTATCTCAATTTATATGAGCTAAAATTTTGCACAGATTATTTTTTTGGTACATAGATCACTTTTCCGTTTGGTCCGGGCGAAATAAAAAAAATTTTTTTTTTGCTTCCAGTCTAATAAACATTCAAAGACGCCAAACAATGTTAAAACTTTTTTAGACGACCACCCTAAGCGTGAACTAATATTTGTCTGCGGAGCAAACCAAAGAATTGATTTGTCAAACTTACATCGATGTTGATAAAATAACTCTTACAAATTGTATTGCATTTCGCATGAGTAATTAGATAAAAGGATAAATATAACGAGTGAAATTAATATTTAATTTTTTACGAGCGATAACGTGATTGTAATAGTTACAATTTTGCGGCATTATATCTCGGTCTAATTCTAATTAAACATTCGAGAAATTTTATTAAGAGCAGACTATTTTTTTAGAAAATGTATTAATTGCCACGATCATCAGCGTAAAGGAGGTATTCGTTCTGCGAAGAAAAAATGGTCTTAAACGCAGGGACAATTACCGAGTCGCTTTTGCACCTAGGGCCAGCTTTTATTTCCATTTTCGTTTGAACTCCAGCTTGTACTAGCACTTACATCTCTTTACCCGTTTCTAGGCAACTGCTTAAGCTATTATGCTGAATTCTGTATGCTTTGTTGTTGTTTTTTTTTATGAATCAAGTTTTTTTTCGAACTCGACGGAAATAATTGTGCGAAACTGAGTGGAGCAATTTTCTACCCAATTAAACCATATACTTGTGTTTTGTTGCAAGGAAAAGAGAGTTATTTTTTAATATATTTAGGCAAGCAAAGATATATTTTCACGACATTTATTATGCATGCGTATAAAATTTACCTCTGCAAATGTCACCTTTGATACTCGATGTATACGAAAAATTGTCAATGTGTGCTTACCACTTGAAAATCATCGATACATAATGATTGTAACACAATGAATAAATCCATGTTATTTTTTTCCCCTTAATTGCACATGATTAGTATATTGATGTTAAAAATGTTTAATAGCTACAACTATACATAAACAATTCACAGAAACATTACAAACGGTGATTTGAACTTAGCGTCTGCCACTATTTTACTTATTAATAACCTTTTTTGTAAATATATTTGAATTTTTAGTAATTATTCTACTCTTCAAATTCAACAAGAGTCAACTTTTTTATTTGATTTGTTATTACGAAAAGATGTCGTTTGTCATATGAAGTTTCAAGTGTGAACAACGTGACGTAAGATTTAATTCGGCTATTTGCTCTTAAAGGTTTGAATTAAATTTGTTTTGATTATTCGTAACATGTATATATACTAGATATTTACGTACAAAAAAACAATGATCAATAAACTAGAGAAACTTCAACGAGAACTGTTACGTTCGTAAAAATGTCTACATAATTTACAAGTTACACGTAAAAAGGCTTCTTTCAGAATCTTTGTTCACACATAATGTCATGGCAATTCTTGCTCACATAACTATAAATATACACACATATCATTAAAATTAGTTACAAAATTATTCACGATTAATTAAATTTATTATCAGGTTTGATAAATACTTGTGCAGCATTATCGATACGAATTAGTCTAAAAAAACGGAAGGATAAGGATTTGAGTAATTTAGCAACGTGTGAACAAATGCTTGGAAAATACGACGGACTATAATAAGGTAGCCACACGCACACGTATATGTATAAGTGTACAGCCGTTTTTCGTTTGTTTACCGTCATGGGTTTATTAATGCGTACCGTTCGTTTGTCCAGATGAAGAATGGCATGAATAATCGAGTAACAATTACAGTTAATTATCGAGACTTTTTTTGTCCTGCTCTCGATCGTCGTCAAAGCAGTTGCGCGATATATTCCGATAATATGAGTGGTCGATGAAAGTTCGATGAGCAAGTTCTGCGCTCTCATGTAGGTAATATAAGCTCGTGCACGAGCGCGCGTGACCCAATTAGGTCTCTTGGCTGTGTCGGTGTCTGTGCGCGTCGGTGTGTGCGGGGCGCGTACCTCCAATGTCTATGGACGATGGACCATTGAGAGCCTGAGACAACGTCAATGTCTATATGTAAGCGTATATTGTATATATTTGTTTGGGTGTGTGTATGTGTGTGTGTACACGCCTCAAACACTATAATAATGCGCTGGCTTGCGGGGGTGGATATCTTGTACATTTATTCTGAATCACACTTGAACTGTTTCTCGGTATTTCGCCTGCGTACGCGAGAGTTCGCGGCAGCCCGTGCGTGTACGTGTGCGCATCGCCGACTTATATTATAGTCCAAATTGAGAGTTTCAAAGAACGTACTAAAACTTTGGTCGTTCCATATTATACGGAGGGCACATGTATTCGTCTGATGAATATTTTTCTTTTGGTATAAATTGCGGCTACCAACAATCATACATCATCATTTATATAAAGTTTTGTTACATCTAAAATCGTTGAGTTTGCATTTTTGTTCGATCAAAATCAGCCTGATATGCATTTAAATTTGTAGAAAAATGTATACCCTACGATTACTGCTCCATTACTTTATTATCATTGGTAAATTTATTATTATTATATTATTATTTCATTTTCATTATTATTATTATAATCATTATAATTATTATTACTGTTATTATTATGAGGATTAAAATGTGCAATCCTTGCGAAAATTTTTTTCAGATTTTCAGTATTCAAGTCTAAAACGTCTATAGTAGTTTTCTATAATATATCATTTTAGCACATAACAAAATCTAAACGTGTTGTACAATTATCAACTTTTATTTAATCGCAATTACATTTTTTCAATGCAATAGAACAACCATCTGAGTACATTAAAATAATAAATTTCATATATTTACATTAATTGCTTTTTGTACCGATATAAAGAAGAATGAAATGAAAAACATTGATTCTCTACTTTAGAAAATAAATTATTTATGTCTTGAATTGATATTTTCTGACTAGAATAGCGACTAGAGTAGTGATGTACGAAGAGAGCTCGGCAGCACAGCTTGTATAATATTTCCTTTGAATAATCAATTCAAATAAATTTAGCAGTTCGTTGGATCTTAATGGAACGAGAGTTTTTCAATTAAATTCTTGAGTATATGCGATGCAATGTATGCAAGCGTCGAACAATAATAACAATACAAAAGCGAGCGCACCTGGACGAGCGTGCGATCGGTGTAAGTATGATAAATTATGTTTATTATTAAGATAAATCATTTATTGACATATTGCAATTAGCGATGGCGCGCACGAGTTGCTCGCGACAAAAGGCCAAGCTTAAGCGAGCGAGATGAGCGAGTGTATCACCGGACGCGAATCGAATTCAACGCGGACGCGCACTTATCAATCCATCCGCGCGCTAACTGGCAGCAAAGTATTATTGTCGATAGAAGGAGGGAGTTAAGCAAAGGAAAAAAAGTAGAAATGTCACGATTGTCGAGAGGCGTTGCATCCTGAATTCAGCGAGCAAATATTTGTCCGAATCGCTGCACGCGCCACACCGCGCTCTACTTAATTCGCACGAGCGCTCGGCACTCGTCGTCGGCGGCGGCGGCGTTCGGCAGCTATATGCAGTCTTTTACGGACGCTATGACTATGGATAAGCTATGGATACAGTTTTTGTGCTTCTAAATGCTCATCGCAAACACTTTTAGTCTG
Source organism: Trichogramma evanescens (assembly GCA_902732785.1). Classification (NCBI taxonomy): domain Eukaryota; kingdom Metazoa; phylum Arthropoda; class Insecta; order Hymenoptera; family Trichogrammatidae; genus Trichogramma; species Trichogramma evanescens. The sequence continues at coordinate 8,878 of CACVKI010136997.1, read as the reverse complement.
CGAGCTAAGCTAGGGTAGCTCGAGCGTGACCCGGTGGCGGCGCGACGCGACTGCAGCTTCCAGCCAGCTAGTCGGTGTATATTCATCCCCATTTAAACCGCACACGGCCCGTGTTATTTTTCTCGAATGAGGATGCTTGTACCGACACCGCTCGAAAGCACAAATGCATTAGCGAAAAATGTATACCTATGTTTAGTTGGTAGCAAAAATAAATTTTGCTGTCTTTTGGAAATTCGGGGATCAAAAGTTTTACAATGAGAAAAAGAGGGGACGCCGAAAAAAGTCTAAGCGACGGTAAAGGTTTTGGCATCTCCTAGAATGCAATGGACGCGTGAGATTTTAAAAAGCTTCATCACTCTCAATGCTCCAGATTTTGGAAATCGAGAAAAAAATTGAAGGATTTTCGATTTCCCGTCTTTCTTGAAGGTTTACTCGGTCGGTGAGTCTAGCTACACACGCTTTATTTTCTTCTCTCCGACACGCCGCGGCCCATTTTTGGAATGTTCATATTTTACGTCAGCGAATCGAAAGATTTCTCCTTTTTCAGTTCTCAGGCGCAAAAAAAGACCGCAGCGCGTCGCATAGTCACTGGCAACGCTCGGAATGGACTAAAAGCCGGTAACGATAAAAGTGCAACAGAGACGAAAAAAAATGAGCTGCGAGTATTTTTCAAGCCCGCGGCGTACATGCATGGTAAAAGCTTCAGCTAACTTGCCGAAAGTACAAAAGAAAGTCGAGAGCCACCGTCAATCGAATGGGTTAAAAACATGCACAATTGGCGTAATAAGCGTTTGCACGAGAAGAAAAGAGTATCCGCAAGTTGCTCGGTAGCTCTGGTACGCGAGATTTTGTGTAGCGACGAATTTATGAAAAGCTCAATTGCAAGCAGGCTACGGCATTACTAATGCGTGCAGATCACAGGGTGTAGAAGGAATTTTTCGCGCAAAAAGAGATAGAGAAAGAGCGTGAGAGAGAGAGAGAGCACTCGGTCGGCAAAAGTGAAAGGTAGCTTAGGGCGTGCAAGTTCAGCCAATTAAAACTGACACAAAAGGGCGCGCGCAGATCGAAAGAATCAGCTAGCCGCGCGCGCACTCGTGACCTCTGTGCGCCGCGCTGTTGTGCCCTGCGAGCGTGTCGTTTCATCTGGTATTTCGAGCGTAGCGGAAGAGAGAGAGAGAGAAAGAGTAATGAGCGCCCGTGCATACCCGCACATATATAGCAGCTTTATGCAGACGATATGAGCGAAACATTGCTGGAATATTTTTTTTTCTCCCTCTTAGTTGGAAAGCAGGAAAAGCTTTGGGAGCTGAAAAAATGCGTAGCAGACTGAAGCTATCTTGTGTATACGTGCAGAGATTATTTTGCCAGGAAGCCAGGACGTTTTCTCCTGTATCTTTCTCTCTCTCTCCCTCTCGTGCGTCACGCTCCTTTGAGATGTCATTGGACGATCAGTCAAGGATTTGCGAGCTCGCGTCGAGGCAGCTCCGAATCGATTTACGAGCTTTTTTTCTCCAGCCTCGGATCAATTGCGATACAGAAACTGCGATAAAGTGAAAAACGCTCGCTTCGAACATACTTGATGCGCGCCGGGAGAGATCCTCATCTACACTGCAACATCCAACTCTGGCTTTCTCATCTTTGAAGCGACAACCCGATAAAGTAGTAGTAGTGGTAGTAGTAGTAGTAGCAGTAGTAGCAGTAGCAGTAGCAGTAGCAAAGAGTCAAGGATGGCCTTGCATGTACAGCAGGTTATATACGTAACTTTGGGCTTGACAGTTTCATTTGCGCATAAGCAGGCTCTGCCATACGCATAATGCAATTTAATCACCCGCGGCCGTAACAAAAGTATCGAGCTCATGATCGCGTGCTTAGCCGAGCGCGCACGAGCTCTCGCGCGCGCGGGCACAATGCGCCGCTCTGTATTTTCTCTCTGCAGCCTTCTCGTATATTTAAACGTATATACGAGCGGCGCAGCACCGTATAGCGCCCGTAATATCGTGTGTTCGATAAATCAAAAAGCTCTCGATGAAAATATCCTTGCCGCGATGCATCGAATTTATTTAACAAATGTTCCATTGAAAACAAATACGGGCGCAAAGCGTGGCTGTGTGCGGCAGCGAATAACTCGACTCAGCGGTAGAACGAGGCCAGCCTATTTTTTCTTCTTTTTTTTTTTTGCCTTTTTTTTCTTTTTTTTTCCATCCCATTCGGTCGAAGGACTAGCTTGCGGGGAAAATGAGTCGCTCGCTCGCAGTTGGCGGAGGCTGTAGCGCAGATGCGAAAGAGCAAATATCCCAGCAAGAATGATAAATGAGCTATTGATTGGTCCCAAAGGTATTATGCTCGAGAGCGCGAGTAAGAGCACAGGTGCGCAAACTATGCGAGTAATGCTTGCTAAATAATGGTCCATGCGCCGGAGATACGTGTTTTTTTTGTTGTTTTTTTTTTTTTGCTTTTGCTTTTCGTCAAGAACTGAACTGTAGAGCAGCAGCAGCAGCAGCGTTGAGGCCCGAGTACTACAGTACCTTATGCAGGCTACTTAACTCGAATACGGAGCTCGAGCAGGCATGAAACGAACTAGTATAATGTAGGTGTACGTAGCGTGCGCTCCTCTCCTTAGCCTCCCTCTACTCGCTTAATTTATGCTTAATTCATATTCGTGCTGAAATATTGCACGTTTCTTGGCCCGGAGCGAGAAGTGGTGCGCGCGCAATCGGACAACTCAATCGTCGATATAAGGAACGCTCGGTACTTCTTCGTCCTTATTCAGCGCGCCAACTATTATTCTTTTTCTCGTCCTACGTGCGACGAGCTCGCGCGCGACAAAAAATTAATCTTCCTGTTATCCGAAATCCGAGTTACTGGGCAAATGTGTTGGGCCGAGAGATTTCCTTTTTCGCGTCCGAAATGATGACGCAGACGTGTTCCAGTCTTATAAATAGCTCGACTCCTATAGCTACAGCTATTGAATAAATGATAATCGACGCTCGGCTTCTCCCTCGGCGTGTATTTTTTATATTTACGTACATATATGTACACGAGTCAGATCTCGGCGGTTGACGAGAATATAAAAAAGAAGGAAAAGAAGAAGAAGGAGGAAAAAAATTGAATGGCGAGGGCTGCGCGATTAGAGGCCGGGGGGTTACTCGGGAGCGTCGGCGTCGGATGAAAAATGTTTAAAGGGATGAAAAAGCTCGGCTGCGCTGGCAGAACGCACAGAATGTCGAGCTCGCCTGCAGAGATACACAGCCGGAACAGGAGCGAAAACAAGATTTCACAGGCGCGCCGTGGAAAATTTTTTTCGCTCAGATTAAATTTGTATCGAGCGACCAGGTGCACGTATTTCGCGAGCGTAGAGCTTCACGCCAGTATCGCGAATATATATATATATACGATATACGGACTGCTCGGGTGACTGAGGCTCGTTTCATGTGCACACATATACACGCGCGCACGCGTATACACAGCCTACATCGCATGCCATGGTGTGTGTGTGTGTGTGTGTGTGTGTGTGTGTGTGTGTGTGTGCGAGCGCGAGAGTATATAGAAAATACAAACGCCTATTCGATATATAGAAGCACGCGTAGCGAGTGAGTTCACGGAGGGAGAAAAAGAGGCCGGCGGCCGCCGGGGCAGGCAAGGCACGAAGCAGTGCAGCAGCGGCGGCGACGGCGGCGGCGGCAGCAGCAACAGCAGTCGGTGCTGCTGTGGTTGTTGGCACGGGGGTTGGCGGCGCGCGGGGGACTCGCGGGACGGGAGTCGGGTCGGGAGCGCGCCTGCTCCGCGCGCACTGCGGCTACACCGTGACGCAGGGCGCAGCAGAGTCTTCTGCATCCGCGTCGCCCGGTCTACATAATATAAAGCGCGCCGCCGCGCACACATGTAGCCCATGCATACATACGGCAGCTCGTAGTACATAGGCTGCCTCCTGCCCCTGCCCCTATCTATATACCCTATATATATTTATATACATTTGTTAGGCCTACAGCTATCGAAGCGTAGTAGCTCCCATGCTGTGTATGTGTCGAGCGTGGCACGAATCGTAGCTGGAACAAAAATCGACTCTATACGAGCTTGCAAGTGTGAAAGCAGAAAATATGCGAGATGATGCGGATCCCCCCCGAGTAAACGCAAGATCCGATAAGGATTGTGTGTATGCGGGGGCTCGGCTCCGATCGCTCTCTCTCTTGCTTGCTTGGCCTCCGTCGCGCGCTTATGCCGACGTGATGCCCGAGATAGCTCGCTAAAGCCATACAGCTAGTGGCGAAAAATTTATACGAATATAATGAGCGAGAAAAGTCGTCTGTACGCATGATAAGGACATTAATCGTAGCTTATATAGAAATAGAAGGTCAAGCGGGTGTAAGAGTGCGAAGAAGAGTAGAAGGAAGCGATGCAACGAGAAAGGGAGCAGAGAGAGGGTAGGATAGAAAGAGAGAGAGAGAGAGAGAGAGAGAGAGAATGCAAGGTGGGAGTGTGCGCGCCAAAAGTAAAGGTCGACACGCTCGTACATATAGATAGAGGCTGCGAGAGAGAGCTTGGGTTACGAGCCACATAGATATGTTTGCTAGCGGCACCGGCTCTCGTTGCGCGACCTCGACTCGCCACTCACCCCCATTGCTCTCCTGCGCCCCCATCTACTTGTATGTAAGCGCTATCTCTCTCTCTCTCTCTCTCTCTCTCTCTCCCTCTTACTCTCTTACCCTCTTTCTACTCCTTCGGCCTTTTTAGCTCTCTTTCTCTCTTTTGGCCGCCCGTTTCCTTCTGCTCTTCTTCCTCCTAATCTTCGGCACTCCTTCTCTATTACTTGTTCGACTCCCCTAGTCATTTTTCATTATAATAATCAAATATATATTATTTATATATGTATATATTTTTTTATAAATGTGATCATTATTTTTCAAGTGCGTAATAGCTAGAATATAAGATCTCTCGTCGTCGTCCTCGCAAACTGGCGCTATAGCTGCATGTTCCGTCTCAGTCAACGTTTGTTTTTATACATACTATTAAACAGAGCATCAGCTACCTCACGCTTTCGAGCTTTTTCCATATACAAACTTAAAAGATTGTCAGCCGCTGCGAAGGAGCTTTGAGCGGCCGTGTCTGGCGCATTAATACATATATTCACAGTCTTACATACGTATAAATACTGGGCGCCGAATGCCGAGAGGGCCGAGAGTTGGCCGCCGAGCGTGGCTGGCTGCGCGGCCCTTCTGTACGCGGCATATATCGCTTTAGGTGTGCAGTAATAGTCCATTGCTTCTTTGACGTGTGCGCGTCCACTGCCACGGGCTAGTCTCGCTGCTCGCGAGATCGCGAGCTCTCGAGCTCTTGAGCCGGCGCAGAGCAGCGAGTTGCGTGCCGAGCGCGCGTAATTTGCAATGGCGTCGTTAGGCCATGTCGTTGACAGCGGATGCCTTGGTCCCGTTGGTTCGCACATTTGTACCTTTGCGATCCTTATCTGCAAAAGAAAACAAGACAGAAAATTGACCCATTAGCATATATTGGCTGCCAGCTGCTATCTGCGATATAAAAAGCTCGCTCTCTACGCCAGGCAGAGGCGCAGAGACTGAGGATTTATTCGCAGTATGCTTGTGTTTTATTCTCTCTGTGCTCAACGGTTCACTGCTCCGTGTGCGGACTGCGAGTGCATGTGCGCGTGCGTGCCTGCACTTGCCCTGTACACGTATATATATTATATTCATGAATATTGTGTGTGTATGTGTGTATGGGTGTACGCGTACACCGTTGCTGCTGTTAGCCGCCCGTTTATGTACATCGTGCGCTTGGCATCAAAAGTGTGAGTGTGCTAATGCTGTTAATGATACAAGGTATGTATATACAGTGCTCGCAAGCTCACGAGCACACCGAGGGCTCGAAGCGCGCATTACGCAAAACGATGCGACAAAAAGATTTTACAAAAAAACGGCAAAAATTCGTAGCTGTTGGAAATCTACCTATGCAAGCCACTGTCTGCATCGCTAGCTGCTTAATCGCTTACAGATAGCAAAAAAAAATTCCGTATTACCTTGGAATTTAGGGAGAATTTTCTCACCTCCTAGATTCGCTTGCAAAGTCGGATCTGCAAATGAAAATTTTATGACAATGTTCGTATTTCAGCTAAACGGATATCCATTAATCGTGTTTGCCCTTCGATAGATTAGCAGAGATAAGTCGACTCTCATGATGAACGTCATGCTTGATATATTACTAATTGTGGAAAAATTCACGGAACATTATTGAAGAATTTGCAAAGATTAATGGACTCGTGACATACATGGAATGAACTCAACTTCAATGTGAATAAAATTTTTTTTCACAGAACACTTCCAATAATTTCAAACAAAAAGAAGCATAAAATATACGTGTTCAGGAATTCAGTAAAATTATGTAGAATATATATTATATTTTTGCAGATCGAAATAAGCTGGCAGGCTATCGTCATTCTTTAGCACACATAGCAGAGCAATGGTAACTTTGCTGAGCCAAAAACGTCATGCCTAATCGTCCTATCCGACAAGATCATTTGGAAGAGGCTTTGATTATCTTTTGGCGACATCGGCCATACTGGACTAAAGCTGTGTGTGCGAATCGAAATCAAGAGAAATCTGATTGGACTCAAGCAGCACCGATGTTGAAAGCAAAAGAAAACGAAGAACGTACGACAAAAAAATATCGACAGTTCTATTTTTGTCGAGGACGAAGATTATGAAAATTCTCATCGCAAACAGTAAACAGATTCGTGAAAATATTCATTGCTAAGGTCAAATAGTTGCTTCTTTTATCATATGTATAAAATGAAAACACGACGTATTATTGTGTCAACATTCAATTTAGTACAAAGAACTTCATAATAAAAATAACATGACTGAAAAGTATTGCAGCAATTACTGCTGCAGCTGCTACCAATTTTAAGTAGAAAAAGTCATGGTAAGTTCAGCCATTCTACAAGACAAACTGAAATTACTTGACCAATAAAATTTATGGATGAAATTATGGAATAAAGTTTTATACAATTAAAAATGTTCCTGATATAGTTGAACAAAGCGAAAATTTCATTAAAAATTGTATAATTATTACAATTAATTAGAATTTAAATATAAATATTTTCGAAAAATATGTATGTAAATTATGATATCATCATCAGAAAACCTTTATCAATTTGTGCTCCAATAAAATAATAAATTACTCAATCTTCGAAACAACATTTTGGCGAAAGGACGTAATCATGGATATAAATCAGATAATTTTGGCAAAAGAAGCTAAAGATAGTAAGGTTTCTGACACAAAGGGCATATTTTTTTTCTCTAAAAGATTTACGCAGTAAGATAGAGCATACTTATGACTACATCATTGTGCTATCAATGTCATTTAAAATTTTTATTTCGAGTGAGTTTTGTCTGACTCATGAGTGGCTCTCGTAGCTCGAGACACGCTGCACGCGCAAAAGCAGCTCTTGAGCGCGAGCTATTTTCAGCATTTTATCCGAGCAAAGCTGCTACTTTGACGAAGTGATTATTTACGTTTTGCTTTTAGCGCAGCTGCTGCAGCGATTGCTCATCGCGCAATATACGATCGATTCGACTACCAGGCTAAATTGCTAAGTTGCAATAAGCCATTTACAAATTGTATCAACGAGCGTTAGGCATAGTGTACGTTACGGATCAAGAATTTTCCTCGCACATATCGAGAGCCGCCTTCGCACATCGAATATAGTTTCGAAATTAATTTGGCAATCTAGTTTACAGCGTTCGAGAATATTTCTCCATAAAAAAAATGTTCATTTGCCAAGCGTGCAATACAACATATTCAATTTTGTATTATAGTTAGCTGTAAAAATAGCAATTGCCTAGTTCAATTGGATAAATCAATAAATACTCTTTTTACTATGAAATCGATAAGCTTATATTAATTACGTCTTCGTGAAGAAAAAATAGGTTCTCACAAATAATATGAATAAAAAATATTCTACATACATATTTATGTGTGTGAACGACTTACAAGGCATAAAGAGAGCTGTATTTTTCTGCCGGTATACGCTTTCCACTCACAAAAGGATATACTCTGTAACCTTTGCTCTCTTGTGAAGGATTGGAAAACGGAGAAAATATGAAAAGAAGTTTTCATAGTTTGCCTTTTTTAAAGAAAGTCTCAAAAAAAGTTTTCAGGATGTTGCTCTATAGAAGTTTGTTCCCGAGAAACTCACATGATTCACTCGTTTAAAGTGTGTAAAAAATCTGTTTACAATTTGCTACTTCACAAATCAATAAAATGATGTGTAAAATGTTGTACGAATTTAACAATTCGTATAATAGACAGCCAGTTAATTAGTTTTTATTTTATTTCGTTATTAATTGCTTCGATATATCTTGATACAACGACGGTAGTACCTATGAAAAAGTTATTTCAAGCTTAACAAACACTTTTCTAGCATATTATAACCGTAAATAATAATTAATAATTCAAGTGGGAACTGTATTATAAAAACCGCTGCCAATATATTGGCAAGTAGCTTCCTCATACTTTTTTTTTAACTTGAAAATAATTTGGAAATATTAATATCATCTTTTCTAATTTGTTCACAAAACAGTTTCAATCATAAATTATTTCTGTCTGTAGAATCAATTGCCAACGTTCTTCTATACTTTGATATATAATTTTTATCGAATTTTTTCACGATGACGTAACAATTGAGGTAATTCCCTCAAAAAAAAATAATTTGGAAATATTAATATCATCTTTTCTAATTTGTTCACAAAACAGTTTCAATTATAAATTATTTTTCAACCAAACGACACGAAAAAGAAAGAAAAAAAAAATTTTCCCGAAAAAAAAAATTTTAAAGATCGAAAAAAAAATTTTTTTTCTTCGTTTATCG
>CACVKI010136994.1:0-15080 GCA_902732785.1 Trichogramma evanescens | reverse complement strand
TCGAAAAATACATTGGACATGAGATTTTTGATTTTTTTATCAAGCTTAATCTGTGAGATTTCTAGAGGTTTCCATAAAAATTGTAACCAAAAAAATTAGAAATTACCTCATTGTTCGCTTATTTACATAAAAAAAATACCGGTTGATAAAAACCGTAAGCCTTTCATTTTTATCATTTTTCAAGTCGATAAGTAGACAAAAATGAATATTACACATGCGTGCCATACTAAAAAAAACAAAATTTTTTTTTGGCGAAAAGTTAAAAGTTTCTCGGATTTCCACATATATGAATCGGCTGTATAAGCTAGGTGGTGGCATTCGAGGTGGATTATGAGTTACGCCAATTTTTTTATCGCATAACTTTTTTCAATTATTCATTACATTCTTCAAACAATGACAGAGTTCGTGTGCGTTAAAAATCACTAAATTTTCCTGAAAAAGTAAAGAAACATTTTTAAAACAATTCCTCAGGCTCGAGCTTTTCCATTGAAGACTCGCAACGTAATATAGTTTTAAAAAATTATTTAGATTCATCACACATTTTAAACATGGATATTCAAGTCGACATTCAAGCATTTTACGATTGGATAGATGAAATTCAAAAGTTTCAAAAAACTTCGTTTATAGTACAAGTACTGAAAATCTGTTTTATGTACCACGTCAGTTTTTCCCCAATATTTTCCCAAAACCCAAAATTTGGAAAACATAAAGATACCGAAATTTGTTTGATAGGCTTCACAAAATACTGCAAGGCTTGGCTAATTCAATAACATTTATGGCGCTTCTAAGCAACTCATGTGTTCTCGTTATAAGCGGTTCTTCGGTAATTGTCAAAGATATTATTGAATTATTTTGTATCTGAAAAACGAACTTTTAGTTTTGGTTCAGTGTCACCCATACAATGTCAAATTGATATCATTTACCGACGAGTTTGCCAATCAATAACAATTGTTTTACTGTTATAATACATTAAATTTTGAGTTTACATTTGCCCACAAATTTTGAGCCCTTAAGGGTATGTGGAGTTTTGTTGAATCAATTGTTTAATCTACCCGTTCGTTCTAAGTTGAATTTTATCGAGGTATAGTTTTTAAGATTTTTATTTGTCTCGATAATTTAGGCAGTAATGTCAATTAATACTGACTTTCCACTGGCTGTAAAAATGATATTCGTATATTGCGGTGCCATATTAATAATTATAGCAATGTGTACTCCAAGTCAAATTCTATTTAATGCCAGCCACAACATGTTTATTGAAAGGTAAAATTTTTGTTGGAAATTTCAAATACTCAAAATAAATAACCCATACATATATATAAATATCCACCAAAAGCGAGATTTTTTATGGTAATGCTTTTAGTAAGGACACAGAAAAATTGTATATTACTGAGAACTTCGTCGATTTGAATTTTGAAACTTGCAGTACAGTAAGATGTTCAAATAATTTTCGAGGGCTACATACACTCTCATTTTTTACTAAAACACGACTTATAATACAAATTTCATTACAGGTTATAAAAAAATCATTATCTTACATCGCAGCATTCAGATATCGCTATATGCTGCGATATAATTTTAAAAATTAGAATAGCTTCCATCGTGTGCTTGCTCTTCATCACATTCGGAAAAACTGCTAGACTTTATCACTTTTTTAAGCATAAATCACGATATATTAAACAATTTGTAGACGGAGGAAGAGGATAACAAAATATAAGCTAAAACATGGAGAGAAACAAGGTTGCTTTCCGAATATTTTTTCGTTATTTTTTCTTCAAATAAATTGTAATTTTTTCTTACAAATCTCTGTGTCTGACAATTAAATAAAGATAAAAGCCAAAAACTAAAAGAAGTTTTTTTGTATACCAATTTTTCACCCTTTAAAATCGTTTGAAAATGTACGTGTAAATATTTAATAAAAGCACTAAAAAATGTATAGAAGTTGATGCTTTTTTTACCCTCGATCCCAGTAATAGTCCCATTAAATATATGCATGCTATTTGCATGATACTTTTCAACTCTAAATGTCCAAATGTTTCCATTTTTTCTAAACTCTGATGTGTTTTTTCAAATTTATCAAAAAATTAGAAAAAAATACCTTTAATTTCAATTATATAACTTTTATTATAATCAAAGTATCCTTTTGTTTTTGGATTTGAATGAATTAAAGTTCAACTGCGCAGCCTCGGAGATTAACTTGCGTTTAAATTGGATAATCTCGTTTAAACGCATCCTCGTCATATCGATTCTCCTCGAGTGGAGCGTGACAACGTATTTCTTACGTAAAATTCAACGAGGAATCCGAATATCGAATAATTTTTCACCCGAACGTCCGGTAAAGCCGTGAAAAGTAGAAAATGAAGTAGTCTTTTGCTCATGCCTCGCGATCCAAGCAAGATACGGGAAAAATGATTGCACCATTCGATTCCTCGAATTAATTTCATTGATACCTATGTGTCGATGAGCATGGAAAGATCGAGGAGCCAATATTGACTCTGCAAAATCAGCTGTTCTCTCTCTCTCTCTGCGCCTTGGTAGCTCGCACGTGCGAAACGTCAAAAGTACCAAGTTCTCTCGCCAGTATCGATCAGGATCGCAGCTGATCAGCGCAGATCGTTCTTACGGCGCGACCATCGATAGCTCCATTCGATACGTATAGTTACGAGTGTTTGTGTACATACAACGCAAGTTTTATTATAATATATAATAAAAGAATAAAAAAATGCCTTCACCCTCGGAGTCACCTGTGCAGCAGCTGCTGCCATCCACCTGCCTGAACGGCGTGCCGCTGGAGGTCGAGCTCTCGAGGAACCACAAGCTCGCCGAGGCCGACGTCAACTCGGTCAAGAGCTGGTCCGAGCGACGCTACGATCTGCCCTCGCTCAGCGAGTCCGACGCGGCTCTGTTCCTGCACGCGCGCAACTACGACTGCGAGAGGGCCAAGCTGCTGCTGGAGAACTTCTTCGGCATGAGGCGCAGGCTGGGCTGCTTCTTCGGCCAGAGGGATCCGGACTCGTCGCAGCTCAGGACCTTTTTCAATACGCTGTGAGTGCCCTGCTAAACTGTTTTCGTGTGAAAAAACCGTGTTACTTGTTATGCGGATTCAGGGCCGTGTACCCGCTGGAAAAGAAGAGCCATCGCGGCCGCACCGTCGTGCTGGCTCGCCTGCTCGACACCGATCCGCATCGCTACGACTTTCTCGTGGCCACCAAGTATCTCTCGATGGTCCTGGACGCGCTGATCCACGAGGCGGGCTGCGATCCGGGCGGCTACATCTTCCTCTTCGATCTGAGCAACGTCACGGAGCTGCACAGGAACGAGCTGTCGGTGTCGCGCTTGAGGAACTTCTTCGCCTACTTCAGGGACTGCTGTCCCGCGAGGTGGCACGGACTGCACTATCTGGACCTGAAGCCCGGCGAGGACAACTTGTGCAGGAGGAGCAAGAGGCAGTTCGCCGAGGAGCTGTCGATCGAGACGCACTTTCACGAGTTGGCAAGTGTTTTATATTCTCGAAGCTTCGTCGAGGCTCCATTAACGATTGTGATTTTTGTTCGACGGCTAGTTTCACTTGCACCCGACGATCGACAGCATCGCCAGGATCATCCCTCTGGACGCGCTGCCGGCCGAGTTGCAGGGCACGAGCCGGCACAGCCTCGCCGAGTCCCATCGGCGTCAGGTGCAGAAGCTCGTCGGCTATCGCGACTGGTTCCTCCACATGGACCAGACGTTCTTCTTCTATCCTTATCGCGGTCACGAGGTCGGCTATATACTACGAATGCACATATAATAACGATAAAATCGATATCAATTTTTTTCCGTCGATTACTTTTTGTCCCCCCCCCCTTCCCGCAGCTCTACGTCGAGCCCATGGACACGGACAACCCGGAGTACTATCAGAAGCTCGAGCAGGCGAAGCTGATCGCGCTGCAGGGACCGCTGGCCAGCGACGACGCGGTCGCCTCCCAGTCGAGCGCCAACGGCCACGGCGAATGATTTCCATGTACACAATATACACGAATAAATAGTTCGTAGTACTTTTCCACCGATGGACATACCTACCGATGTACAAGTCGAAGATTCCTATACACGCGCCGATGAGTACGCAGCACAGTGTTTACGTCGTAGCAGCGATAGTGATTTACGCGATTACGCCGTAAATAAGAGGCGTGTGTGTTGTACCTTCGCGATCGGCACAATAAAGGATTAGGATTAAAATGAAAGTCGATACTTTTTTTTCTTTCTATTATTCGAATATCACAATAACATTTATTCACATTTGTTATGTAGTTAAAAAAATATGCTTACGAAAATATAATATAAACTTACGAGCTATTTTTGTCTATATCCTAGGGAAAAATTATGTACAAAAGGAGTGTGTCTGTCTCTCTCTATACACTCTCTCGTCGTCGTCGTCGTCGTCAATAGCACTGCGTCTCGTGTTGGTTGCACCACTCCGGGGCCAACGACTCGGACTGCACCCCTCGCGTCTTCAGTCGCGCGATCTGCGCCTGCAGCCTCGGCTCGGCCTCGGCCGTGGCCTGGCTCGGGCCCAGCTTGTCCGGGTCGGCCCACAGTCTCTCCGCGACCGCGGCGGCCCTCGGCCAGACCCTCGCGTCCAGATTGCCCTCGTTCACGTACTCGCCCCACATGCAGGCCTCGCCGCCCAGCACGCCCGGCCTCTGGGGTATGCGATTGCGATAGGCGTCGCGCCACGAGTGATACTTGGTCACGCCCCAGAAGCCGTGGTCGAGATACCAGGCGTCCTTCGTGGATACGACGAGGCGATAGCCGAGCTCGAGGAGCCGATCGTTGAGATCCTTGCCGGCCTCGACCCAGGTCTGGACGACGAATCGCCGCTTGTCGAGGTAGCGCTCGATCGTCTCGGGCTGGGTGAGCTGAGAGCTCCACAGGATGACGCTGTCGTCCTCGTCCTCCTTCGCGTCCTCGTTCAGCATTTCCAGTTGGCGTCGGTGCACCTCCGACCAGATCTTGAGAAAGTCCGAGGGCTCGCGACCCAGGCCCATGCGAGCCATGCCCTGGACCACCTCCGCGGTGGAGTTCCAGCACTTGACGAACAGCTCGTCGCCGCCCAGATGCGCCAGACCGCCGCGACCGAAGACCTCGAGCAGCTCTTTGTAGACGCTGCGCAGCACCGAGTACGTGTTGGGATTCACGGGATTGAGCTGGCCGCAGGGCGGCTGTATGCAGTAGTCGCGCCAGGGCTGCTGATCGACGCAGACGGCCAAGTTGCCGAGGCCCTGACTGGGACCCCACTGCCAGCCGGCCCCAGCGTGGGAGGGCGAGTCGATCTCGAGGATGACGCGGACCCCCCGAGATCGGGCGTAGCTCACGACGGACTCCATGTCGCGGCGGCTGTAGATCTTGTCGGCGTCGTAGGCTCCCCATCTGTGCGAGACAAAACGCACGGTTTTAGTGAGATATGGTTTAGAAGATATACCGGGAATATCGATTGAATAATTAGTTTAGTTTATAGTGTATTCATAATGGATTGAAATATTTAGTTGATTATGTAAAATATTAAATTCATCGAACTATATTTTTTTATAACGATTTACTCAAATACTTAAATCAATAATAGTATGTGGTTAAATTAACTAAATATATCATTGATTATAATTATTTAGTAAATTTAATTAAATTACTTTTGATTTAAGGAGGCTGTAGCGAAAACGAAAAAAACTTTAGATCGTAGTGAAATTTCTCGTGCGCGCCAACTAATCAAGTGAAATTAAAATAACCAATGACTTACAAATATAAACATTTAAAAAAACGCCACATTTGAGTTTTCCCACTAAAAAAATTATATGAACGACCGACGCGAGATTCTGACCATTCATGAAGCGAGGCACAGTTACTCCTCGACCAATGAGGTGACGAATAAAACGACTTCACATGATTTTTTTAAAGAAGGATTGGAAAGATAATGAACTTTCCGATCACTTATATTAATTTCATTAACTTGTAAAGTGATTTGGCTTTAGTATCTCATTATTTCCCAAGTTTGCGCGGAAACCCCAAATTTTTTTTTACCGAAAATCTTGTAATTTCATAAACTATCATCGGTTAAAATTTCACTTCGACCCAAAGTTTTTTTAATTTTCGCCGCAGCCTCCTTGATTAAAGGTTGGTCTAAATATATTTTTTTTTAGTTATCAATAATGAACTCACAAAGACATGAGGGGCACACTCTTGAGCTCCAACGGGAAGCTCTGACTGTCTGTCGCGTGCCAGTGCAGCACGTTCATCTTATTGGCCGCCAGGGCGTCTACGGTCCTCAGCAGACTCTCGAGCGGCAGAAAGTTTCGACCCGTGTCCACCAGCAATCCCCTGTGAGCGAAAACCGGCTTGTCCTTGACGTTGGCCTCGTCGAGCATCACCAGCTCGTGGTGGCTGCTACCACCAGCGCTCGACGCCGACGTCGAATCGTTGCCGTCTTCGCAACTCGTGGCCGGCCTCGCGGCCACCAACTGCGACAGCGTCTCCAGCGCGTGTCTGGCCCCGTAGACGGTCTGCGCCGTCACGAACACCGAGAGAAGATCGTCGGAGCTGCCGGCCTTGTTGTCGATCTCGAGCTCGTAGCTCTCGTTGGTCCGCCAGTCGAGCCGCATAGCCGACGACTCGACCTTGACGTGGACGCGGATCGATCTTTCGGCACCGTGGGGAAAGCGACACTCGCGATTCCACGCGCCGACTTTGCAGTAGGCGCGGATATTGTCCAGGAAAGTGTCTACGGCTACGGAGACGAAGTCGCGGGCTTCGGGGGACATCTGGTCGTTCACGACAATGAATTGCAGATTGCGTGGGTGAAAGGCGACGTACTACGCAGAGATGCATGAAAAAAA
Organism: Trichogramma evanescens; assembly: GCA_902732785.1. Lineage (NCBI taxonomy): Eukaryota > Metazoa > Arthropoda > Insecta > Hymenoptera > Trichogrammatidae > Trichogramma > Trichogramma evanescens. The sequence goes on along the minus strand of CACVKI010136994.1, from coordinate 8,220 downwards.
CCAAGCTTTGAGTATATACGTTACATCGATCGATCAAAAAAAAAAAGTGGCACACAAATGTTTTAGTGCAGGCGAACTCACGTTACTGCCAAGGACGAGCCGACCGGTGGGCAGGGGCCAGAGACCGGCCGTCTTTCCGCAGACGAGTCGGCATGCCTGAAGACTCGCGTGGACGTGGTGTTGCTGCTGCTGCTGCTGTTGCTGGCTGTTCGACGAGGTAGAATCAGCGGGTAATCGCTGCTGCGAGCAGCTCTGCAGGGGCCGAGTTACGCGTTCGCATCTGAGGCCTTGGACGCACTCGTAGCTCGGGTAGGCCGGCGGCGGTTTGCGACTCGAGGGGTTGCTGTTGCTGTTGCTGCGACGATTAATTCATGATGTTATTTGGCTATGCATGCCAAACGGGCTAATTATATAAATAACGAAGAATACTTACGATCTGAGACGCGCCGTAGATGCAGAGTCGAGCACCAGTAACAGGCAGACGTGGATAAATAGATGCTTCATCGCGCGAGCTTACGTCGTCGCTAAATCTTTGTCCAATCTTAGTACGCGTTCGTGATACACCTGCAAATTTCGCAGAATGAAGCTTACATGCGCTCTTTGAATTGGCCAATTTTTTTTTGTTTTTTTTTTTTTTTTCGTCAAGTCAATGCACATATCGCGTTGCGCAATAAATCGTCGTCGCGGTATAAAACGATCTGCGTGTGGCGAAGCGAAAATCGCGTGCCTGCATATATACTCGAGCCGATGCACAGGCACATAATAACGAGGGAGAGAGAGAGAGAGAGACGTCTTCGCGAGATCGACGGACTAGACGCGATTCGGTCGCGATGAGTCGACGGCTAATGTAAATATACATCGTTGTATAGTTTGGCGAAGAAAAAAAACGAATTGCAGTATGTATGTATACAGTACGAAAACAGTATAGAGCGAGACATGTATCGATCGTCCTCTGGCCTTGCCCGCGAATTCGAGCTGTATAGCTGAAACAATGAGCGCGTTAAATTATAGGCGGATAATCACGATGTTATATATAGTGGAGATCGACTTGATGATAGCGCAATTGACATGACTTTAATTGGTAAATAAAGAACTAATGATCGAAATGACATCAGTCATGCATACACCTAATTAATACGTGTAATTTTAACTTATCGTTTTGGAGCGTCTATTACATATATTGCGGCGTATATCGTCCTTAAATAAACAATCAATAGAGGAATGAAATAGCGCAAACCTTCGTGAACTCTTCACGAAATTTTAAATGTTAACAATAAAAATTAAATTTTCATCCATTTAGTTGTCACTTTGCCGCTGAATGTAAGTTTAAATAATTTTTTTTGCTTCTCACTTAACGTCTGCATGTCATAGAATATTTTTTATTAAATTTAAATGACTGACAACAGACCAACTTCTTTATTTTTCAAACTGCTCAACGTTTCGGCATTGCTTTCCGCAAGTCCTCCTCAGGAGCCTAGTTGGATATATATCACGTCAAATTTCTCCATACATCGTTACTCACACAACGCGTATTTATTACGTTCTGTCACATAACGTTGTGTGAGTAACGATGTATGGAGAAATTTGACGTGATATATATCCAACTAGGCTCCTGAGGAGGACTTGCGGAAAGCAATGCCGAAACGTTAAGCAGTTTGAAAAATAAAGAAGTTGGTCTGTTGTTAGTCATTTAAATTTAATGAAAAAAAAATTTTTTTTTTTTTAGAAAAATTAGTGTTTTCGTTTTTCGATGTGACATTTGTAATTGTTTCATAAACAAAAATATTTGCAAACAACAGTCGCTACTATGCGTACCATACGACGATTCCCCCACGACGCTTCGGGCTCCATACGATTCTTATCACCTTATCGCTGTATAATAAACCGAGAGAGAAAATCGATAAAAAAAGTTCCGGCTCCAAATCTCGTGTATATACAAACTTCCATAGCGTCAAATCGAGGATTCCGGCGAGTCAATAAATGATCCGATTCTGTCTCGTGCACTCCGAGCTCGACGACGGCTAATAAATTCATTTGTCGAAACGAGCATTAATGGCAGCCATCGAGGTCACTTACAGTCTTTGAACATTTCGGACACACGCACACTCGACTCGAGTATATTTGAAAGAGCGCACAGCAGCATAGGCACAATAACGTAAGCGAGCTCTTTAACGAGGGCTGCCCCGCAGTCGTCGGGCGCGCACAGTCAAAAGATGATCAAAAGATAAGGCTAGATATATAGAGATGCATGTGTGCTGCTGCTGCTGCATCGTCCAAGAGGTTAACGACCAGCAGCACGCGTCGACTTGCGTCGACGTGCAATGTGACAGTTTTCGACGATATGCAACGCCGATATGGAAAATTAAAAAAAATGAATTTAATTCAATAAAGGAACTTACCTGTAGATATAGTCCGTCGATGAAAATTTCGATCACCGAAGAGATGCCCAAGCGCAGATAGTAACACGTGTTGGTCCCCTTCCGACAGACGCAGTATAAAAGTCAAAAATGAAAACAAAAAAGAAAAAGAAGAAAACAACACACAAACGACGCGACGATAATTACACCGTCCCGCGAGCGCGGCCCGAACCGTCGGCCAGTCTCGAGCCTACTGCCTCAACGACATCTTTGCATCGCCGTTCATATTTATAATGTGTAAGTTTGTAATGTGTAATAGAACAGCAGCAGTGGCAGCGGCAGCAGCGGCAGGCCAGCTGCAGCGATCTACAGCTTATTATTACATGTGTGTGTGTGTGTGTGTGTGCGTTCTGTGTTGTGTGCTGCTGGTGGCGGCGTTTACATACAACCGCGTCATAAGCGCGTCGTCGTCGTCGATCGAAGCACAAGCCGCATGTCTTTATACGCGCGATGATACCGATAGATAGAGAGATGCCTACTAATAACCGCTGCGCGTCTAATATGGAAATTGGCCGATCCATCTTTCGATACACACTTATTCGACGCGAGCCCGCACTTATGCGCCACTTTTTGATAGATTTTAAAGGACAAAAGAATCGCCGAGCTTGTGGCTTAATTTTTGGACGTTCGAATTTGTAATCCGAGTTTGGATTTTATTTAATAATGTTGCAATAATTTTTTCTTCGCGCGCCAACATATAATAACAAACAGCATGCCCCGTGCAGCGGACTAAATATTTTACAGGCCTCGCGAGATAATGCATTTATCGGCGAGCGATAGTAGTATATTATACGCGTTGTCGAAAGCGCGTTGCCTTTTTTTCTTTCCTTCGTTTATACTTACGCTTTTTATTATTTACACAGCTATACAATATACATGTACGCACGTGAACTCGTTGACGGCGGTTTTATATATTGTGCGTGTGCGGGCTTCGTATCTGTCGTTAAATCATTATATTTCGTTTGGCGTGTTGCTTTTTTTTCCTCCATTCGGTTTATTAGCAATAAAAATATGTGTTACAGTGTAGCTTTCATTTTTCTGTTTGAATACTACTTAATAACATTTTGTATAGGGGTCTTGGCAATTGCGAAAGACTCATCGAAGTAATTGAGCAAACGACCAAAAGTGCATTGTTTATATTATATGTTATAGGTCCCGATAGCGACGGAGCTCTCGTTGTTGTATAGCGAGAGGGAAATTCAACGCCCGGAAAGAGATAACGTCTTGTCACGAGTCGCGAAACGCATGAAAAAGAAAGAGAGACGACGTCTCTCCGCAGACGGGGTCTCCGCAGCATCGACCTATATTTTTTTTCTCGCTTTGACTCCGTAACACAGTAAATAATACAATTGCCCGCGCGTCGAACGCACGTGCGCGCGGCGAGTAGAGGTAATTTGCGGTCGCGGCACACGCTCTATACTCGCAAAAATGGTAATATACTGGTACCAAAGTCATAATCGACGCGCATCCTCGTGGCAAATTTATAATTGGGGAAAAAAAGAAGAAGAGACGCGATTTTTTTTCGCCTCCGCTGCGGTGCCGATGCGTCCAATTAGATAGAAAAAAAAGTAAAAAAATTGAACGCAGATTTGTCGAATGTATAAAATATCGCGATATGTAAACGCGTAAGATATGCGGAAGATGACGATGACGGCATGGCACGACGATGCTGCATATTAGCATTGCATACGGACAATCGGATCGCGCCTTTGTACGTACGCGCGGCGCTGTTTTATCGATTATTACGCGCGTGCGATCGTCGCATTTATTATCCGCTATGTGCGAGAGGAAATTATGCAAGTTACATGCGAGAGATTAAAAATTCGTTCCTTTTTTTTTTTTTTATACGTATCAATTTTATTGATCAATCTCGAATCTTTGGCTTCGCTGCGCCTAATCTCATTATTCTCCTCTCATCCTTTTTTGCTTTTAATCATAACATAATTATAATATATAATATTTATTTGTGTAATCGCGAATTACAATCGACGAGAGACATTATACCAGATTAGAGAATATATAATTCATCCAACGTTGTAGTGTATCTGCGCACGCACGTACGCGATTTCATTCTTTATTGCTTAATCCACTATTTTTTATGCGCTGACTGCGGCGACGTAGAGTGGCAGAGCGGCACAGCACGCGATAAATAATTAAATTTATACAGTTTATATAATATATATATTCACATGGTGCATTGGATAAAAAAATTTTAAAATTAATTCACTTTGGCACGTTATTGAACGAACGAAGAACATTAGTTACATTACACATAGCGACGCACACGATACATTATAATAATATATATATGTAATGCGATTGTTAGCACACGTAAGACATGAGGGGATTATTTACATAGATGCACGGCGTGTAACAAATGCGTCACGGTCTTGTAAACGATTACGCCAATCACGCTTTCTTCCAATATTAATATTTATGTAATTTATAGGATGATTTATACCTTATGTTACGAGTGAATGTATCGTAGGGGAATTTATACAACGGGTCAATTTTTTTCAGACTCAAGCTTTATGGCTATAATGCAGAAAAATTATCTATCTAAGAATTATCGATTAAAGCTATCTGCGTTTTGACTAGTTTCGCTTTTCGGATCCATTCATACAGTCGTAGATTATCAATTACATAGGGCGACGACTCGAACTCGATGCACCAGTAATTATTTCTTCGGCCCGTGGAGAGTGACGTCGAGCGGCTGATCGTCCATTATCGGAGAACTACGCGAGCCAGCGGGTGGGCTCAGATCTTGAGCCTGCAACTGTTGGTGCAGCTGTTGATGATGATGTTGTTGCTGCTGCTGCTGCTGCTGCTGATGATGATGATGATGTTGGAGAAGATGATGCTGCTGTTGTTGTTGCTGATGATGATGGTGATGGTGGTGGTGATGCTGCAAATGATGGTGAGCGGCCAAATGGTGGAAAAGTTGAGACGAACCCGGTGTCGGTGGGCCAGCAGCCGACAAAGTCATAGCGGGTGGCTGAATCATAGGCTGGCGTAATATCGGCTGCGTTTGAGACGACGACGACGACGTCTTCATGGTGAGGTCGATCTCGGCCTCCTGAGGCGGTCGCAGACGCGGAGAGTCGTCGTTGTTGCTGCGCGAGTCGTCGGGCGAGGACGACGACGAGCACGAGGACACGGAGCCCGGCGACGAGGAGGGCGAGCAGCCGCCGCACTTGTCGTTGAGCGAGGCTGGCGACTTTTCTCGCGACGCCGCCAGCGTTGCCGCAAATCTATACACACCACGCGTTGCGTTCAGTCGTTTATCGTGATTTTTCTTCCTGTATAAACTTACCCTCGAGTCGACGACGAAGGTGGCAGTTGCGGCGGTGGCGCTGTTGCCGGTGCCTGCAGTACCCGGTAATCTCTGCTCGGCGAATCCTTGCCCATCGTCGCGTTATGGGGCGAGAGGGCGGGTTGCGGGGCGTTGGTAGAGCTCGTAGTCGTGCTCGGCGAGGACGTCGTTGGGGCTGCTGCCGAGGTCGGTTGAGTAGTCACTGCTGGTGGTGCTGGTGGTGGTGACGTCGACGAGCAGTCCTCGGGTCTGCTGTCCTGCTGCTGCATACCTCCTCCCGGTGGCTGCTGGGGCGGGGGTCGGAGCAGCAGAGGCGCCGCGCTACCCAGACCGAGGCAGCGCATCCGCCAGGCGTCCTGGAGCAGCTGCAGTCTCGCCTGCTTGCGCCACTTGGCGCGGCGATTTTGGAACCAGACCTGTTGCGCGGCGGCAGGTGCACGATTGAGTATATACTTTATCCTTGATGCCGAAATAAGTGGCAGAGCTTTGATTCGCCTACCTGCACGCGGGCCTCCGACAGCGAGATCCTCATGGCCACTTCCTCGCGCAGGAACACGTCCGGATAGTGGGTCTTCTGGAACAGCGACTCGAGCTCTTGAAGCTGCTGCGGCGTGAAGGTCGTTCGATTCCGTCTCTGTGGTTGTTGCGTTTTTATGCGCGCAAGGACAAAATTGCGAAGGACGATCGATTATAAAAAATTGAGTGTCGGGCATGTCGTGGGGAGGGTAAATAAATAAAAATTCAAGAACAAAACGTACACTGACCTGACGACGTCGACCGAACATGTACTCGGTCAGCAGATCGGCTTGCGGCCCCAGCGGCGACAAGTAAGGCCCAGCCATCTCAGCTCTCGAGGTAATAATTCTATATACGTTCGTCACAATTGGCACAATCGAGAGAGACTCGGCGCGCACTGACTCGATCAAGGATCACTGATATTTAGGCCTTAACCGCGATAGCCTCTGGAATTAGGTCTTCACTTAGTCGTCTCCGTATATTATCGTTGCTCGTATGCCCAAGTCGTCGACCTTCGAAAGTCACGAGTCGATGAGCGACTGATGATCCCTGCTCTCGACTCAGGGTTAAACTACTTGATGTACGCACTGTCAGCAGCAGCAACCCCTACCCTACCCCAGCAGCAGCAGAAGCAGTGGCAGGCACAGTAGCAACCCTTGCAGAGCGCGCGACATGCGCCGTCGAGGACACGGGCTCGATTGGCTGACTCCGAGCCTCGAAGGGCGGAGCTTCTCGTATCAACCCCTTCTATGAGCTCGCTATACTACCCTGCTCTCTCTCTCTCTCTCTCTCTCTCTTTTTTAAATACTCGCCTCTGCACACGACGACGACGACGACGATTGTGCGCGCAAACTCGACTTGCGCTGCGGTTTGTTGATATATGTATATAAGCTGTCTTTTTCTTTCGCATGCGAAGTAGTGCACAGTAGCTCGTAGCGAGTGACGATGCCTCTATGTAGTCTGCGCGCGTCGATTCATTTTGCCGAATTTAAGCGCGCGACCTTCGACACTTATGTGCACTGTAGCGGCTCTACGAGCTTGCCTTGTATTGGTTAATCATTTTTTTTTTTTTTTGTTCAATCAATCAAGCGTACGTCCGCTTTTTCAGGATACTTTTCGATCTTCGAGCGGTGTCAGGTGTTCAAATGCTTCTAATTGCAGAAACCATTTTTTCCTTTCAGATTGTTATCATTTTGTAATCGTTGATTCTTACATATAAAAAGTATCTTGGACCGATCATGGAGCCGGTGTAAAATTGATCATCCAATCAGGGACGCGCAGGCAAAATTTATAATATATAAACTCGCGCGTGCGAGAAAAAAAAAGCATCTCTCTTAACGTTGCAACGGAACGAAGCCTTGAAAAAAAAAGAAAAAACAGGAGAAAAAAATTTCATCAGCACGCCGGGCGGGCGGGCGCGCGCGCCGAGGGATGATGGTAGGCATTTTTCCTTAGGAAGAGACTTGTGTAGTGCCGCCTTGTGCGCTCTACAGAAAAAAAAGGGTAAAAAAAAAAGAAGAAGGAAGAAAAAAAAGGACTGCTACGACGACGACGACGACGACGACGACGACGACAACAGGGAAGAAGAATAAGAAGAAGAAGAAATTTTCTCGCGCCCGAAAGTCCAAAGCAGCTTGCGCGCATAAGCGAAACAAGAAAAGGGTGCGAGAGGGAGAGAGATTATAAAATCCACTATAGTACTGTGTGACTCTAGTATTAGTGCTAGTATAGAGCATCAAGCAGCAGCAGCAGCAGCAGCAAGCACAGAGCCCGAGGCCATGTAATTCATTACTAAAGCAATCTTCTCAGCAGCAGCATAGCACACCCCCCTTCCTCCCCACATGCCTCTCTCCCTCTCGCTCTTCCTCTTATAATATAAAGAAAAAAAGCAGCAGCAGTAGTGCGCGGGTGAGAGAGAGAGAGAGAGCGACTCGTACAGAATAGAGAAGAAGAACTAAAAAAAAAAGGTAGGAT
>CACVKI010136993.1:0-16397 GCA_902732785.1 Trichogramma evanescens | reverse complement strand
TGAGTGCTTGTGACAGATGCAAAAAGTACAAGATAAGAATGAATTTGACTGACCACATACGAGTTGTTTACGGAAAATGCAAAGACTTTGATTCTCAATAAAACGTACCTAATAACTAATTTGAATAAAGAAACATATGTGAATTTTATACTTGTACCGAAAAAATGTGAGCATGTTTAAATAGTGAATATTAGAATACTAGATTTTAAAATATAACGACTTTCGACTTATATTGGATCATGTTCAATTTGAGTTAATTTATTATTTACATAATTAAACCGCTTAACTGCTTAGTAATCATTTTCATTATGACAATACCTTATTTTTAATGATCGTTTGCTTTGCAATTAACACTAATAATTTTTTAATTGAAACGATGAATACCTCAATTTTTAAAACCGAAGATGAACAAGTACATGGCTCTAAATAAATTTTTTTAAATTTTAAACTCATTGTTCCTTTTTATCCACCTATTTCTGACACTCGATGATTAAAGTGATTTTACAAATGTTTTGAGTGTTATATTATCTTATCAACGTTACTGGAAGTCTTTCATAATCCCGAATAAAATAATTCCCTTCAATCATAATATTTAGATAAGTTTTAGTAAACCAATTGAGTTAATATGTTTATTGTTTGAAATTAAGTTCAGGACGTGAAAACAGTATAAATACTTTTGAGGTATTTGACCTTGCTTATGTAAGCCCAATACCATGATAATCTAATACATGGGGCCTTTGAGATCATACTAACTATAAGGGGCTTCATCAATATACACAAGGAGACCCAAAAAAGGTTTGGTGAAGATTTGTGAGCCGGACATGAATAGTTTTCCTTGTTAGAATCGTATTCGCGCCAACAACCCCTACGACGCTTTGTTTAAATTTTCTCGCTGTTGCAGAATTAAATTCTACCGATGTACTGACATATGTTTCCTGCCCTCGCACTGAAATGATTAAAGATAGAGGAGACATAGAGCGAATATTACAATTTGTTACACCGAAATTCAAATACATCAAAATTCATAACTTCAATTTTTTTAGATTTTTTCAAATAAAATGTCGAATTCTAGAGTCAAAAAGGGGGTTTTCGACTCTACACTTTAGCGGCATGGCTCGAAAATTCTGAAAAAATTCAAGGAGGTACCTTTTGAGAACAGAATTAAAAAAAATTTTCCTGGCCGGGATTTTGAATCGTTTGACCAGAAATAAAATTATTTAAAATTTCAGTAATTTTTTAAGAGTTCGTGAGGAACCGAAAAAAAAAATTCGAAGTTGTTGGCACTGTTGAAATGTACCATTATGCTTTTTTCGGAGTATTTAAGTCAAAATTACGCTCGTAATCGACAAAAATATAAATCAAATGTCTATATGGATTCTGAGAGCACCGTATCGTTTTTTAAACTGTAACCGCGGCTTTTTGAAAGAATTTTTTTTAAGTACTTGGTTTTTTAAGGTCAAATAAAATTCTCTAAGAAATCATTGCCAATTTGTAATTTTAAACTGATTCAAATATTTTAATGACAATATATAAGTAGATAAAACGGTTCCTAAATTTTAAACAATGTGATCATTAACGATTTTGACATAGACTCTCGACACAGTGATCATATTCATAGTAAAAACAAACTAGTTCAAGTGTTGTCTTTCCCGATGAAACAAGCCATAATAGCGAACGATAAATTTTACTCATTTGAATTCTGTAGTGCTCAATAGATAGATCCATTGTTCATTTTAAGTTCCAAAATGGATAAAAGTGAGAAGAAATCCGACGAAATTGTCACGAAAAATAATTCAAGTGAACATGACATTGTTATTTCAGACGACAAAAGATACATTTGTGATATTTGCCTGGAAGCATTTACACTAGAATCAAGCATGATAACACACCGAGAAACAATTCACAATGATCAGAAAAATTTCGCATGCAACAAGTGCGAAGAGAAATTTGAGTTTCGAAGTCATTTGAGCAGGCACCAAATATCAGTACACAAAGGCCACAAAAATGTTGCATGCGACAAGTGTGAAGAGAAATTTGTGAGAAAATCGAGTTTATTTACACACCAAAAGTTAGTCCACAAAAGCCGCAAAGATTTTGCATGCGATAGATGCGACAAGGAATTTGTGAGAAAATCGAGTTTGTTAACGCACCAAAAATTAGGACACAAAGACCGCGAAAATTTTACATGCAACAAGTGCGAGAAGAAATTTGAAAATGAATCATCTTTGCTCAAGCATAAAAAAATATTTCACGAAGTTTTCAGAGATTACTTATGTGAAAAGTGCGCCAAGAGATTTGGAAATAAACATAGTTTGCTCGCGCACATAAAAGCAGTCCATGAGGATCGTAAACATTTCAGCTTTGATGAGCGTAAGAAGAAATTTGGAATAAAATCAGATTTGATCAGCCAAAAAAATACAGTCTATCTTGGTTGTAAAGATTACTTATGTGACAATTGCGGGAAAAAATTTGGAAATAAACGATATTTGCTCTTGCATATAACAACAGTCCATGAGGGTCGTAAAGATCATGCATGTGACAAATGTGAGAAGAAATTTGGACAAAAACAGCATTTGCACTTCCATCAAAAGACAGTCCACGAAGGTCGGAAAGATTTTGCATGCGACAAGTGTGAGAAAAAATTTGGACTTAAACATAATTTGTTTTTGCACCAGAAGACAGTCCACGAAGGTCGCAAAGACTATGTATGCAATAAATGCGAGCAAAAATTTGGACATAAATGTAATTTACTTTTGCATATAAAAGCAGTCCATGAGGGTCGCAAAGATCATGCATGCGACAAATGCGAGAATAAATTTAGGGATCAAAGCTATTTAATAAAACACAAAATGATAGTCCACGGAGGTCGGAAAGATTATGCATGCAACAAGTGCGAGAAGAAATTTGGACAAAAAGCTCATTTGCTTTTCCACCAGAAGACAGCTCACGAAGGTCGGAAAGATTTCGCATGTGATAAGTGTGAGAAGAAATTTGGATATAAATGTAATTTACTCTTGCACATAAAAATAATCCATGAGGGTCGCAAAGATTTTACATGTGATAAGTGTGAGAAGAAATTTACTCAAAAAGCGAGTTTGCTCTATCACCAAAAAGCAGTCCATGAGGGTCGCAAAGATTACGCATGTGACAAGTGCGAAAAGAAATTTACTCAAAAAGCGAGTTTGCTCTATCACCAAAAAGCAGTCCATGAGGGTCGCAAAGATTACGCATGTGACAAGTGCGAGAAGAAATTTACTCAGAGAGCGAGTTTGCTCTATCACCAAAAAGCAGTCCATGAGGGTCGCAAAGATTTTAAATGTGACAATTGCGAGAAGAAATTTAGACAAAGGCAGCAATTGCTTCGACATCAAAGAGAAATACATGAAGGTGTCAAAGATTTACCCTGTAACAAATGCGAGAAAAAATTTGGACGCAAATCTCATTTACTCCAGCACATGATAACAATCCATGAGGGTCGCAAAGGTTCATGAAATTCAGAGAAATTATTTATCGGACAAGTGCTATAAGTCCTAAAGAGCAACGTTTAATCCATTTACCCTAAAAAAATCCTGGAAGTTTTTGTGACATATGCGGAAAGAAGTAAAAAACAAGATTCAATTCGACAGACTACAACGAGTTGTTAACAAAAAATGTGATGACTTCGGATTGCGATAAAACGTGCTTAATTTGAACAAACTAACATATGTGAATTTGAATATATATATTGCGTCTTATCCGAAGTTCGTTATACCCAGAAATTTTGCGCACCTCTAAGTACTATTCTCCGTATATTTTTTGTTAACTTGGTTTGTACAGCTCATCATGCTACGCGTGAGCGTTTAGTTGATTGATGGGTTTTTGTTAAATTTCTTGAATTGATTGAAGGCAAGCTAGTGATCGATTTTGATAAATTTGCTGACAGACTGATTATTTCTGCTATATGAGAAATGTGATCAGTAATAAAAATCATCAGATATCTGAAAAAACCAACGTGGAAACCATTTAATAATTTAATTTGTTTTCTACAATTTTTAAAATTTTTAAAAACTTTCATAATTGTTTAATTCTTATCTTTGGTATTTATGTCGATCTACAACCTTGCTTCGAATTTAATTCTTCGGTATTAAAATGAATAAGTTAAAATACATAAATGTATTTGTCAAAATGAGCAATAAATTGGAGCACATTCAACAGAGATTACAAGCAACGTTTCGGGGCAGCGAATGCATCTCTGGTTTCCAGTGCTTTTATAGTAACGCCTGTTTCTTCTCTGCAAAGGCGCAACGCACGATCAAAGCTCCGCAAAACTATATACGCACGGACACTTGGCAGTTCAAAACGAGATCGATCGGACTCGTATAGCTTAGCGTCCAAAGAGATCGCCAATGTAACCGGCCATAAGGGAGGACTCTGCAGCTCGATTCGTTCGCTTGTATACAAGCAACCGTAAACGGTGTTCACGAATAATATATACACGATGCGCTTTGCGCCAATTGCGACAAAGCAGCAAAGAGACGACGACGACGAAGATACTCAGACTGCTGCTGCACGACGGACGGATAATATTGACAAACGAGCTCTTAAATGGGAAAACTGATCGATTGTGTGTGTGTGCGTCGCTATTCGACGTTTTTCATAAAACGTCGAGTGGTTTCCTCTCTCTCTCTCTCTTTTGCATATTTCAATATGAACGACGAAGCTGAAAAATTGCTGCTACCACCGAGTCGCGCGCGTATCCCTATTAAAAATTATACTCGCTAATTGAATCATTGGCTGCAGCAGAAGAGAAGAGAAGAGCTTCTTTCTTTTTGTCCTCCTTCGTCTACTGTATTAAATAAAGTCGAATAAATAAACGTCAGCGATTTTCGTAATTACCCTCGGGTCGGGGCGGGCGGCGCATCGGGCATTCATACGAAAAGACGTCATTCCAACGACGAGCGAGGCCTAATTTCATCACGTCTATGAAAATTTTTTTTTCTCTCTCTCTCTCCTTTCGCTCACCCGCTTTATATAAGCGCATATATACGAAGGAACGTTAGGAAGACGAGTAGACGAGTAGACGACGACGCTGTCGCACTCGAAGGAAAGTGGCAATTCAAATCACGCGCACTAAGTGCCTGCGAGAGGATATCTTTTAGTCGAAATGGTCGCGTCGTGTGTTTTTTTTTACCTTCCTCCCTTCCTCGTTTCTTTCTTTTCTCTCTCTCTCTCTCTTTCTCCTTTTTTTCATCATTTTTTATTTTACAAGTGCATAAAATGCAGAGAGAGAGATGCATACAGAAGAGAAGAAGAGCCGAAGCTACAACCGGCTAAGCTGAGAATAAAGCGCGCGGCAAAGTTGTTTCTGTGTTTCTCTCTCTCTCTCTTTTTTTTTACTCCTCTTTGTATATTTCTTCTTGCGAAATATAAATGCACATAAAATATCCGCGACGCGCAGCTTGACGCAGCAGCAGCGGCTACAAAAAGTACATAAAGATGGGAATGGACGTTTTGGATACATCTACCCAGGACACACACAACACGTGGGGGGGTCGGCTATCTTATTTTCCGTTCAGGTAGGATCGTTCCGCTTTTCTTTCTTTCTTTCCTCTCTTTTTATCGCTGCTCGCTTTTTGTTTCTTCTTTATCCCTTGTATATTTTTTCCCTCTTATTTTCATCGGATAATGATAACGACGATAAGAGCGCGGGTCTTTAATTTTTCCGCGAGGCAAAAATGTTAATCGGATTCAATTGAAGGCTCTCCATTGCCGCTGCGCAAGGTTTTTTTCCCTGTACCATTCAGTGTGGCGCAGGTAGTACATTCCTATGAACGAGTAAAAAGGACAGGAAAAAGAAAAAGATGGATGAAAAAAGAGGAGCAGGGATGATTCATTAGCGTTACCTGATTTTTTGCGCTTATGTAGCGCTTCTCTCTCACTCGCTCTGAATTTTCCAAAAGAAATTAAAAAAAAGCCACAGAATTTAACAAACGGATTTGAATATACATACTTGGGAGGGTTCATGGAAATGTCAGATTATATTTGAGTATGTTTTGTCCTATCTCCTCTCTCTCGTTCAACATTTCTCAATTTTGTACGGAAGAGAGAGAGGGAGTAGACCGGGTGGGTGGCGAAAGCGAGAGAGAAGAGAGAAATATGCTCTATACACTGTGCTTTTCCCCATCCATATATAGTATAAAGCGCAAAGCTGCAAAGAGAGCTTGGGCAAACAAATTTCCTTTTCCATCTCCTACAGATTTCCCTTGTTTACAACTCCTATATATATTTGTTGGATGAACAGGAAATCAAATATCTACTCGGTTATTCCTTTGGAAATCATTAGAGAATTTATAACTTATATAGTATATATCATTTTTTTTTCTGCTCACATTCGCAGCTGCGGCACTTTGAGTAATGAGTATTGGGACTATTTTTCTAGGGACGAGCGAGAGATATTTATAATACAAATACGCGATTCTCGTGCGGATCTTAATATTTTTTTCCTTCGCTTAAGCCGATTAAAAGTATTACTTGTGATTAAATTTGCACATGCGTAATGCACCGAGGAGAGACGATTTTTTATTCCCCAAGACGCGATAAGGCGTGTACTAAGTCTTCGCTATTATATAAGCAGCAAGTTTAATGACGCGAGGGCAGCAGCAGCGCAGTGCACATGCACGTAAGAAACTTGGACGCACCCCTACACACACGCACACACACACACACATACGAGCGCTTATCAATTAAAAGATGCGCAGCTCGCTGGAGCTCGTACACACGCGTCAAGTCGAGTGTGTTGTACGCGTATCTCTATATTTAATTAGTTCACGCTCGCCCACGTATACGGGCAAAAGCTTTTTGTTGTTGTTGTTGTTGTTGTTGTTGTTTTTGTTGCTCTTTTTTTTCGAAGCAAAATCAAACGTCGAACTTGCTCCTCTTTTTCGTTTTTACTGCTCCCATCGCGGTCGTATAAGATAAAATAAAAAAAATAAAAAAACTTTTTCGGATGGGAGTCTCTTTCTGCGTACTCTCGTTGCTGCAGTCACCAGGTGCCGAGCGACTTATACTCGTAAACCCACCTCCCCCGGTGAAGGCTATTTTCTGCTGCTGCTACTTCTATTTGGCGATGCATGTACTTTTCTTTTGGCTGATTTTACGCCTCGCGTTTATATATGTTCGGATACACCCGCGCGTCGAGTTTTTCCTTCCTTTTTTTTTATGCAATCGCAGCGAATTTTTTTCTTTTCCTTTCGTAATAAGCTATGAAGACGCGATGATAAGTAATCGCGCGCCACGGAAGCCAGTTGTTTTATGCCCCTTTTCGCCTCCCGCCGAAAAAAAATAGTAGCCCTCGGGGGGAAGTGTAACGAACAAAAAATACAAAAAAAGAGGAAAAAAAGAAAGAAAGGAACAAGACAAGTTCGTAAAGAGAAGAGCCTAACACTGCCGCGCGGAGATAGAGGCTGATTTATTGCGCGCGCCCCAAGAATGTCCGCGCGTAATACAACTCTACACACCCACACACACATAGATAGTTGCGGTAAATCCAGAGGGCCTCTTCTTCTTCCTTTTTTCTTTCCATCGCGCGCAAACGAGCGAGCGACTGAGGGGGCGAAGGCGACCTCGTTTTCCAGGCTATTTCTAATTTTTTTGGCTTTGTTCTTCCTCTCTATGTGTCGGCCGCGTTGCTGCTGCTGCTGCTGCTGCTGCTGCTACTGCTGATTGGATATTGTACTAGTTTTTCGCTTCGCACGATATAGCGAGCAGCAGCAGCAAAATGGAAAACGAGCTGCGCGTTCCGAGGGGCCGAAAGCTCGAGGGCAAAAGCCCTGCGTGTGTAATATACATAAGTAGTCGCCATCGGAGTACGGTCAGACGCGGAGTCGGTCGAATTTTTTTTTGTCTTTCACTTACTTGTATGACGTGAGATCTGTTGAGCAGATTGCCGGCCGATTGGAATTTCTCCATGTCGCGCAGGATGCCGCGCACCCCGACGTCGTCGGCGTCGACCAGTCGAAAGGCCGTGATGTTGACGAAATTGTACTTGAAGTCCTCGAGGTCGAACGTCTCGATGTCCTGATAATAATAGGACAGGCGATATTAGGCTTCGCGATAAATTTATGTATCATCGATATTATCATATAGTACTTACGAACGTCGTGAAGAAGTAGTGATAGTTGTAGTCGTTCATTTGCATCTCGAGAATCTATCGGAGAGACAAAAAAGCGAGATATATATATATTTTCGAGTCGAGCAAAAGAGGAAGCTCGAAGTTATTATCATATTATTGCCTATCTTTATACCATTCGCAAGAAGTGATGCATATTCTCGGGCTTGGTGTCGACAATGAGATTCCGTATCTCCTTGGCTTTGATCTCCGACAGTATGGCCCTGTAAGTGTCTACGTCGGCCTGCCGCAGGTATATCTCCTGCTCGGGCGACTTTTTCGGCTGCTTAACCAGATCTCGAAGTTTAATCAGACCTATTTTAGATAGAGAGAAACGGAGAAGAAAATTTGCGTTATATATATATTTAGCTCCGGGGTGAAAAATCAAAAATAGATGCGCTCGCGCGGGTCGAGATCAATATTTGATTATCATCTCTCTCTCTCTCGTTCGCGTGAGCGCGAGGAGTCGAGAACCGCGCAATAACGAGGTCATATTGCATTATCAGTCGAGGCTCATCGGATGCAGCAGCAGTGGTTGCCGTTATATATTCCTATCTTTATTTTTGAATTTTTCACGATCACACACACACACACACACACACACACACACATTTATCCCCGATCTCAGCCTGTCTCGCGGCGTTCCCACTCTCCCAAGAGTACACGACCTATACACGTGTGAGTATGCCAGGCTGTCTCCGAGCGCCGCCGCCGCTGCCGCTGCACACATTATATCGTAATCTATTCCGCTACTACATACATACGGACAATATACATACCTACATCCCAATCAAGGCGAAGCTCGAGTACATTATACGCCGATCGATCGATCGAGCTTTTATAATAAAAAGCATTTATGCCAGTACGTACGTATGTCTGTGTGAGTGCGTCCGTGAATAGCTGCCGTCGCGCGGATGTGTTTGTGCGAAACCCGTAAATAGCGACGACCAGTTGGAATCAATACCTACGAGACCAGCTCAAGTAATCATGGTATCATCTCAACTTCTAGGTCTTCTCTTTGCGCGCCGCGCGGCGACTCTCGACTCTCGACGTCGACTCGTGCAGCAGCGAGCGTATGCACGTATCATGCCCCTCCGCGCTGCAATCGCGTATTTAATTTCCTTTTCGCGAGACATTTTCTTCTCTAACCTGCGTGTATTATTAGAGGAATATTTACGCAGCCATTTTCACGGATCGATTGGGCAAAAAGCAACGCGATACAAAAAAAGAGAGAGAGAGAGAAAGAACATTTTTAGTATATATAAAAGCGCGTAATCCACATAACGCGCGGGCGGGGGCCAGTGAAGTGGCTGTCCTCCTAGGCTAGCTATAACCGAGAGCGTTTAGGACTCTGAACGCGCGCTACGCGAGCTGTGCCGGGCGCAGCGAAAGACAATAATTTCTCCAGGGAGCTCGAGTCAGTTTATTGCTTTTTACTGCCTTGTCTCTTTCCTGCTGCTGCTACTTTTTTCCTCTTTAACTTCTTGTCCCTCTCCGCTGCGCTTGTTTTTTCGGCTTTACGCATTAAAAATGCCACGTTTATATACAACAGTAACGCGCCGCGCGCCGAGCGTCGTGATTCGCACAAAGCTGCTAAACGACTGGTCAACAAAAACTTCGGGTCCTTCCTATTTCGTCCGAATCGTATTTTAATTATTACGAGCCATTCGGAAAAAATAAAGCAGCAAATAAGCCGTGTATAAACTTAAGAGTGGGAAAATGCTTATGGGATAAGCTATAATACAGATCGGCGCGGCTCGTTCAAGACGTGTGCTGCGCGGAGGCTCCGCCGCGCGAGCTTTTAAGTAGTATATACGTCGCAGAAAGGCTTCGTACCTATAAACTGTATACGCTCGCGCGAGCTTTAATTCTTCTTATATACAGTAGTGTACACGGCTCGCGCGAGCCTAAAATCTTATAAATACGACGATCGCTCGTTCGCTCGCGCGAGCAACAGCATAACATAAAAGCTCGAATCGCGCTGTATACAGTATAAAACGCGCCTAAACGCGAAATAAACGCATAAATTTCACTTCGTGCTTGGCGCGCGCGCGCGCGCAATAAACACCGCGCAAAAAAGCGAAACGCTCAGGTGCGTGTGCTAGCTGCAGTTATATAGCGCAAGACGGAGAGAGAGAGAGAGAGAGAGAGATTTGTGCCCCGCGCGTAATGACGCGTAGATTGATCGTATTTAACAAGTTCACAGCTGGAAAATGTGTAACGAGCTCGTCGTCGTCGGGCCAAAGAGCCGAGAGTGAGTAGAGTAGAGCGGCAACGATGATCGACTCGATGCTTACTCAGCGAGTTTATATTACGCTCTAGGGGATTTCCACTTTGATGCTCCTAGCTGCCTGCCTCTCTCTCATAAAAGGATTCGCTCGCTCGCTCGCAAGCTGTGCTGTGCTGTGCCGACGGTGAGACGTGCGTATCTCCTAGGCAGCAGCAGCACCATGGACGAGTCAGCTCTCGCGCAAGACGTCGAGCGAGCGAGCGAGAGATATATTTTGCTACGGGAGGGTAGGTAACTCGAGTAGTCCGCGCGTAGTAATAATAATAGACCCACGAGTATGATAATGCAGCGGAGTCAGGCAAATATTGAGAGACGGACCACGCGCACGGGGTTGCAGTATCTACGCGAACGAATCCGATGTATTTAAGCTCGGCTAGCCGCTCGGAGCGCAGATCGGATAAATAAATCGAATCACGAGCTGGCCACCTTTGCCCATCACCGGCGGCGCTGCGTGTGCGTTGAGTCGTGCATATATGACGCGAAACTTTTGAATCGACGCGATCGATCGATCGATGGGCAGCTATCGGGCCGCTGGGGGAACGCGATCTGTCGCTCACTTACCGTAGTCGTCCTCGTAAACGATGGCGACCCGCGTCCAATTAAGATAATTCATGACATCTCTGAACGCCGCGTTCAGCAGACTTTGTGCTGGATACAGATTAATGCTGAATTCCCTAGTCTCCTGGTCCAGGTCCAGCCTGGCCTCCAGGTGCGGTATGTCCAGGGCGTCGCAGATGCTGTGTATGTGCTGGCCCAGGACTGGGTCGGCCGGCCCGAAGATCGCCTGCACGCCGTATTTGACTTGCTGACAGGCTGCGCGCAAAGAAAAAGAAGAAGATGAAGTACATAAAAAAAAAAAAGAAGGAAATAGTAATTAACGATTCTCTCGTGCTTAATTGTGACTCGAGAAGGGCCCGGAGGCGGCGCGATTGTATACTGGTCCTCGAAAAAGGCGAAAAGATGAAACGAGATCGTCTGCCCGCGAGCTATCATTAGTACGCACAGCGGATTTTTGCGAAAAACGACGCCTTGGTGACGATTTTTCCGTGTTATAAGCTTCGTCGATACTGAACTGCTTTTACAACTCGCGTTATATATTCCGCAAGCATTATATACGTCCTACGTTTTTATGCCGCCGCGTCTCCGATGCAGCTGAATTATTTTTCAATTCGTGTATATATATGCACGAGTAGTAAAAAAGAAAAGTTACAAGCGACAAGGAATATAGACAAGGCGTCCGAAATGTGTACGGATGATTTGCGATGATCTCTCTCTCTCTCTCTCTCTACTCTGCCTTCGACCTCGATCCCGCGCGCGTCCCTTCTTCTTTTTTTTTCTTCTTTTATACGCGATATACATCCTAGCTTATATAGCACTGCACGTATGTATGTGTAGCAGCGGCAACGGCAACGGAGGGACAACAAACGAGTGGATCTGAAAATTTATTGGACAAGTCCTGACAGTGTCGCGGAGAGATAGCGCAGCGTACAGTAGCTAGTATAGGAATGGGATACAAGCCGGAGGACGAGAGAGAGAGTAGTAACACGCAGCGCATCACACAGCCGAGAGAGAGAGATGGGACTTTCTTTGTTTTTTCTCTTTCTCTCGAGAGTGAGTGAGAGGGAAAAAGACACGTCTCTCTCTCTCTCTCTCCTCTCTCCGGGCTGCCACGGTGTGTCGTACACATGCAAATATTGTTTTTACCCCCGCGCAACAACAGCAGCAAACCAGCTTGAACGAGAGGAGCGCATGTATTGTACATAAAATTCATGATGCGACGGACGCGTGTGTGGCATCGCGTCGCTCGCGCGTATACATTTTACGATAATTCATGTGGTTTTTTCGCGCGAAACTAGCTGCACTCTATGCGCGCGTGTAGACGTATATTAGGTATCTGCATGTACTCGTGATCTCCGAGCTCGAATTGACGTAAGTAATTTACGTAATATGCGCAGACGCGCACGCGTGTATCCGCGAGCTGCACTTCGAGTTGGAAAGTAACAAAAAAAAAAAAAAAAAACACGAACTCGCTGCCGTCTTTGTCATCGTGCATATACAAGTTTATATAAGGCACGGAGAGGGTGCCCCGTCGAATATAGAATGACGGATCTCTCTTCTTTGCTGCTTGCTGCTGCTGCTGCTGCTGCTGCTTTTCGAGAAGAGAGCCGCAGAAAAAAAAAGCGTCGCGTCGCGGCTGTGCTGCGGCGCTCAACCCCCTTCCGCGTCGATATAGATAAACGATGAGCGGAGTTAGAGAACTGCACTGTAGCTGCTGCCGCTGCTGCGGAGGAACGAGGACAAGCGCGTATTTGAAGTGCACCTCTTGAACACGCGAGGTCTACGTCGTCATGTTATATTGCCGCAGCTCGAACCCAACCCAAGTGTACTCCCCCCTATATATATGCGCGCCGCCACCAGCTCGTCTTAGTGTACAGACAAGTATATGTATTGATGATTACCACGTACGTAACCGGTTAGATACGATGCAACAATAGCTATACATAAACGAATTACAACTTTTTAATATTAAATTATCCGAATTTTTACAAGTGTCGGATTTTATTCGGATTTCTCGCGGAAGAGTTGAAATTTTGACATCTACTAGTTAAGACAAAAAAAAATCCTGAGCCGCTCGTAGTGCATTTGTGCGCACGTAACGTGTATAATAACTGTAAAATCTGAGAAGGAGAAGCTGCGCAAGGTCGCATGCTCTCGAGAAGATAAGGTTTGCATAAACCTTCTAATTTATGCATTTATTATTATTATTATTATTATTATTATTATTATTATTATTACAGCTTGAAAGCTCGGGACACATTTGCTCACTGTGAAAGTAAAAAATAAAAGAATGTCTTCTCCTTCTTCTTCACCTTCATAATAATATAATAGAAATACCTTTTTTTGATGCGTGAAACGAGTCGTCCTTGGGTACGTATTGTATGTCGTACATCAAGGTCGTGTTGGGCAGTACGATCCTGTCTTTGTTAATCTTGTGCACGGCGTACTTGAAGGCCAGCTCGGTGCTGCTATTTCTTTGGTCATGAGTAAAAATGGCACCTGTAATCACAACAAAAAAAAACAAAATATAAAATATATACATCTTGTATCGGATTTTTTTTTTTCATCTGGACTTTCTTACATTCTGAGACTGTGTAATACGCGAGCTTGCACCGCGCGCGATCCAAATATTCTGCATATCATTATAAATATGACACGGGGCTGAAAAGGATGAATAAGCAGCGCAGCAAGGCAGCGAAACATTTTTCATTTGCGCGCAAAAGTCCGGCACGCTCTTTGATCTCGAGTACGTATAGTCTTGTTTGAATATGGAGTAAAAAAAAAAATAAAGAAAATAAAAAGGAAAAAAAGCACATGGCTTTTATTTTGCTTTAGCATCTAAACGTCGTGGTCGTGTCCGAGGCAGAGTGCACGGGGTGCCCGGGGGCGACTCGGTGACCGATTCCCTCAGACCGTCCGCGTCGGTTTCACTGGTTATACAGCTCCGAATGCCGCTACACTTCATCTGCCCATTGTGCCCAGCACACAAGGCTACTTATATACATTAAGCCAACTCATACAGTATACATACTTTCATTAGCCCGTTTTGGCCAAAGACGGCGCAAAATTGTGGCCACGCAGCAGCAGCAGCAGCAGCAGCAAAACTAAGCCAGTGCCGCGAGCGATTCGCGTATCTATCTCTCTTTGCTTAAATTCCTCCTCGACCAACCTCGTCCAACCACCCACCCTCCTTGTTTTTACTTATACCATACCCTCCTTTTCTTATTTCCACGAGCTTGAAAGCATAGAGTATAAGTATATAGTGTAAGAAGAAAGCAAAAAAAAAGATTATAATTTACAGAGTCGTCGTGGAAGATTATCCCGAGTCGGTAAAAATTAGCTTTCGCAAGTGACGGCGCGTATAGCTACGACTACGACGACGATTAGTGCCGCAAACGTGAGCTTTTCTTTTTTTTTACTCTCGCGCAGCGCGCGCTCCATTCTTTCTCACTCTTTACAAGCGTTTCTTTACCTTTTCTAAGCTGTTTTATTTTTCGTAGCACGTAGTATAAGTGAATAATCCATTTATCTGCGGCTAGTAGTAGTATAGCGCCCGCCGCCGTCGTACACTCTTTTCTTTCTCTCCGTCTCGTTGACTTTTTCTACACGCCCGCACCAGCTCGGCACGTGTATGAATGCTGCCGCTGCTGCCGCCGCCTGTTGTATACACACTGTGTTTTGCTGCTTAGATATTTGTGCGCACCACAAATGGTTAAGTCAATTACCGACCCTTCTCGAAGAAATAATAGCTTGTTGTCGCTGCTGCCCGCGTCGGGAAAAGTGAGAGAAAGGCATTTCACCGCCGCCTATATAATACGAGATTTCGACGCACGCCGCGCGCGGTCTTAATTAACTCGGTGGCGGCTGCTGCAGCGCGCGAATGTGATTTTATTACGCGACGGGGACCGTCATATACATATATATAGGCTTAATTTACACCGCCGCGCGCGAGAAGATCTATGACCTTGGTCGATTTATGGCTTTGACCCCGATAATAATATCGTCGTTGCAAGCTCTCTCCACGTACGTATAGTGCGATTATCCCTATCCGCGCGCGCGCGGTAATACCGTGACTCATAAACATCCCCCGCAACGAGGACAGTAGCGCGCGCGCGAGAGAGATTTTTATCAATCTCGAGTGCAGCAGTTTTACGGCTTATAATATTGTTGAAAAATCGAGCTTGCAAAACTATACTACTGCCACTGCCACTCGACGCGAGAGATTACGATCGAAGATTTGGAGCCCGGCCAAATGCAATAAGAATTTTTAGCCGCGCTTCGTTAGACGAGGCGCATCGATTCGCGTCGCGGTTTTGTATAGAGAGAGAGAGAAAAAAACCGTCGTCCTTTGTCACGCTCGATTGTGTCTCTCTAATTTCGAAAAATTTGCGAGCTTTCTCCGACGACGACGACGACGAACGAGCTTTTGAGTGGTATAGGCTAAACGCGTTAACTCTCGAGCGCGCCTCCACCCGAATCATTCTGGAATCAAGCCAGTATAATACTCTCGAGAAGTAGTACTTCCATTTCATATAATCCAATCGCGGCGCGCGCGCGCGCGCGTCTCTACGTGCAGTGTGTGTATACGACTCAACTTAGTTCGATTACTCGAGTGTACGTGTGCTTTTTGGCCAATTATAGAGAGCACCTCAGGCACCTCTGGGCGAATTAACTGCGCGAGCGTCTCGAGCAGTGTACGAGAGCGAAGGATAATATCGAATCAAAACCCAGTTAAATGTTACATATCCCGCCGCTGCGCACACCGTGCAGCGCACAGGAGGATAAGAAGGCTAATTTAATATGCGTGTGAAATTTTTCCGCGCGCGACTTTATAAAATATTCTCGAGATTCATCACGGAGTTTGCGAAGAAACTTGCTGCATAGCGGGGCAGAGAAAGAGAGAGAGAGAAAGATGAGTGAGAGAAAAGCTCCTCGCGCATTAAATAATTCATTTTTGCTCTTCTGTCTAAATAAATCTACCCGAGAGAGCGCGAGCGCATATCAATCCTCGCGCAAACATTATAGCGGCAGTAGTCCGCGATTTTTCCTTTGTCCGTGTACAGTAGGGTGTCCGTTATTTCCCAAACGTTAAAAATCCTTGCTCCAGAAGTTTAGATCACTTCTTTGTTATATAAAAACATGATTTGTACGGTTTATAACCCTGTAACGGATTGTTTGTTACATAAATAAATAATATATAAAGATCTTAATCTGGCTGGAGAGAATGTTGGGGTTTATAAATAAAATGTGTGTATCAGTTGGGTATTTTGGGTACACTAAAATAATTTATTATAATCTATTCGACATACAAATCTCGCGGACTTATACTTAGTCTTAATAATAATTAATTTAACATACAATTATGATAACTTGGACGACTCGCTGTGGTAACTCTTTCGGCGT